>WNNJ02002249.1:0-18771 GCA_012934845.2 Pomphorhynchus laevis
GTATTTAATTCTAATAATTTTTATTAAATTAGTGAACAAATTTATTCAGGTAGCCTCATTTTTAACAAAACCAATATTAATGATAAAGAAAGTGTATATAATACGAACATTAAATTAAGATTAACTAAAACTAATATTAATTTATATCGTAAAAATGACATATTCAAATTTACAAGAAACATTTTTTCATTATCATTCATGCATACCATATAATATTAAACATAATACATTAAATAATGAAATTTTACGAATTGCAACAATATGTAATGATACTGGCTTTCTTCAAAATCATTCAAATAATTTAATATATGCATGTTTTAAACTAGGCTACTATATTAATCGGTGATGATGATGTATGTGTATTTAATTCCAATAATTTTTTTCAATTAGTGAGCACATTTATCCAGAAAGCCTTATTCTTAACAAAAACAATATTAATGATAAAGAAGGTGTATATCTAGATACGAACATTAAAATAAGATTAACTAAAACTACTATTAATTTATATCGTAAAAATGACATATTTAAATTGACAAGAAACATTTTTGCATGAGCATTCATGCATACCATATAATATAAAATATAATACATTAAATAATGAAATTTTAAGAATTGCAACAATTTGTAACGATATTGGTTTTCTTCAAAATCATTTATACAATTTAATGGTTACTATAAGAATAAAATCAAAAAGAAAATAGTAAAATATAAAAATCAACAAAAAATAAATTTAATTTTTATTAGAATAAGATACACCAAATTACATCAGATAAAATACGTTATTAGCATGTATTTGTCCGCGCTGCTATATTGGTTAGCGAAAGGTATCGAAAACTGATAACAGCAGTTCCTTATTGAGTAATTATTGTAATAATGTCTTAATTCATATGCAACCGTGAAAAACTGTAACTATCTTGAATTGCTCCTTTTTATATATTATGTATGCATATAATATATATGTTAAAGATTAATAATCTTTATATTCTAAAAATTATTAATTTTAATACACCTAAACTATTAATTATCGTCTTATAAATTTAATAGAATACCTAAGTGATTTTTTATTTATTACACAAGCGTCATGTTATACAGTTGATAATACAAAAATATATTTTTTCACAGTAATATGCAAATATCTCAGTGAATATTTGATTCTAAAAACTTTTTGAGTTATTTTGTTAGAAAAGGTCGAAGTTTACCTTATAAGTAAATACTCTTCACCGGTTACTGGTGTATTTTACTGTCAACAAATTATTGCTGAAAATTTGGCAGATTCTTTTGTGACTGTACCTAATGACAATCAATTTGAATTGGTTAGCGTGGATGTTATCATCGATAACTAAAACTAATGACATGGAGCCTGTTTAAAAATTTGTACTTTTTGGTCATCTGGGTATGACACTATTTCACCTTTCTCAGATCGTATTTCACTAGCTCCAGTACTATGTGGTGGCTTAGTACAATTATTTCATTACAGTTTAAGTCATTCATAGATTCCTGAGTCATGGCAAATTGCCAATAATGTCCCTATAGCTAAATTGCATCCAGCTCAAACATGCTCAGATTTTTGTCCACTAAATATCACGTATTTCAAAGATTCTTAAAGCATTATTGCTAGGAGAGTGCGTTATAAACATTGTCCGATGATAGTATTTTATATTACAATAAATGTCTATTATACAACCTTATCATAGTCTTTATCATAGTATTTAATCTTTGATTTATTATACAAATTACTTTAAAATAATTCTTATATTTACACAATAATCTTTTAGCTTATTATCTCTTAAAAGTTGTTTTAATATTTCTAATTGTTCATAAATATATTTATCTCTTTTAATATTTTTAACTATATTTTCCTTATTCCTTTTATTCGGTAATATGTTCTAAAATAAATAATTTACAGTTTTTAATATCATGTCCTATTAATCTCATATATTTATGAAATATAGTTTGGCTATTATGCTGTATATTATGTGTTGCCTAAACCTAGTTTTTAATATTTGATATGTTTTTCCTATATATTGCAATCCACATGTGCATTGTATAGGATACACTACACCTATTTGTAGGAGTAGTGAAATAATTGAGAAATTATTATGAATAATTACTAATAAATAACAGACGATGTGCTAAATAAATAATTCACAATTCCTTATATTTACATAAAGATCTTTTGGCTTATTATCACCTAAAAGTTGTTTTAATATTTCTAATTGTTCATTTATATACATATCTTAATATTTTTTAACTCTATTTTTCCTATTCCTTTTATCACCATGACTTCTTGGTTTGCGTTTAACCGGATTATTGTAATATAGTTGTTTATTATGTATTATACTACTTCTGCCAATTCCTTGTACCACGTCATTCAATCCTAATGGGTACATGGAATTAAGTGTTTTAATCCAAAAATCTTCTTTTTCTAATAGTTTTTGATTTAATATTGCAATGTTTTCTTCGATAATATGTTCTAAAATAAATAATTTACAGTTTTTAATATCATGTCCTATTAATCTCATATGCTTATGAAATATAGTTTGACTATTATGCTGTATATTATATATGTGTTGCCTAAACCTAGTTTTTAACATTTGATATGTTTTCCTATATATTGCAATCCACATGTACACTGTATTAGATACACTACACCTCCGGTATTGCAGTTACAATTATTAATATTTAACAAAAAACATTTGTTTGTCGTATTACTTGCAATACAATTATTCAAAAATTATTCTAATCATGACTCAGATGAATCATGACTCAGATGATCCCTTCTGTAGTGACTCAGTGTCCATCATAACTAGTGATTTTACATCTACAAATCTGTACTAAATTGAGTTTAATATATTCAACACTTGGAAATTACCATGTGGTTTTGTTTTATATTTTATATTGTTAAATTTTTAATATTATTATAAATAATATTAAACATATTATTGTCTTATTATATTTTGAATATTTTATTTTTAAGCAAATTTGTATATTTATATTAAATATTAATGATTAGCTTATATTTATATTAAATATTGTAGCAAATAAACATTTGAATATCTCAATATTTAGAAGCAATTGATTAACCAATTTAGATCATTGAATATTTAAAGAATTATATGACTTAAACAATATTAAATAATATTTATTAATTAAATATTTATTTCCGGAATATAAATATAGAAAACCGAACACTTTTGATTAGCTAATTATAATTAATATTTAATATTTATTAAATATTATAGTAAATAAAACATTTGAATATCTCAATATTTAGAAGCAATTGAGTAAGCAATTTAAATCATTGAATATTTAAAGAATTATATGACTTAAACAATATTAATTAATGAATATTAATTAAATATTTTTCCTGGATATAAATATTGAAAACCGAACACAATCACCACGACATCACTTTTTAAAATTATTATAAATTTGAGTTCTATTTTATCATGTTTGTGCATTATCAATGATAAGTTATATTTTTAAAAATAATAAAATATTAGCACGTTACTCTAAGCGAGTCGAATATTTTGGGATTCCTCTACTACAAACGCTCTGTTTGAGTGCGAATTTAAACTGTTTTCACTTTTTAAAACAGCGTCATTTTGATAAATAACATTAACTGACGTTTTATCGGGTACATTTGGATTGAAGTGAAATTTATTTATTTTTACCTGTATATATCAGAGAAGCAAGTCAGTAAATGTTGTTTTAAAACAGCTGATATGTGTACTGGTAAGTGCCTATTTTTAAGATCTATGGAACTGTACAAATACTTAAAATGAACGTAACTTAAAAGTATTTGTTAAATATATGAAACATAAGGATGTTATACTGCTTTCTTCTTTAATCCTTGGCATGTGTCTGCGAACTAATGTACGAATATCGTCACGAACCAGTTGCAACACGACCTAAACACTAATATCATCCTGACAAATCCACTAAAACACGTCTAGCTGAATTCTATATAGAGAATCCAAGTATTACAGCATGTTTAAACGTCAGTGATCAGTGCGTACGCCCTGAATATCTACTGTGTACTAACGTCGGAGCAGGATAATATTAGTGGTTAGGTCGTGTTGCAACTGGTTCGTGAAGATATTTGTACATTAGTTTGCAGACACATGCATAGGATTAAAGAAGAGTGCAGTATAACATCCTTACGTTCACAGATTAATGACCTGCTCTGGAAATCTATTTCGAATATTTGTTAAATAGAAGGAATAGGTAAAGATTTCAAATGAAATGAGATGAAACGAAGAGAAAACTAGCAGATTACCTGTGAAATAGAGTAGTCAATACTTACTAATTCGGGACACCGACTGAGAATACAAACTAATAAAAGTATTTACGCTACCACAAGAAAATTATATTCCGTGACCAAATATATCAGTGATACCAACAATGCTAATGGATAATTAAAGACGTGCAAATAAGTACTAAGAATTCCGTATTACTTTCAAGGATCATTCAATATTCTTTAATGGTTTATTTTCTACCCAAAATTTAGATTTTTTAAATTATTATTTTTTTAAATTAAATAATTATACAATCATTATTGTTATATTTAACAATAATGATTTATATCATTATTGTTATATTAAATATAGTTATATATTTATCACTCCACAAGGAAGTTCGCAAAGTATGGACAACACATTGCTGAAGTTGAAAGGGCAACTTTCATTCCCGTGATACTTTCAACAAGCGAGAGCATTGGAGCAGAAGCACAGCAATTGTTGAGGTGGATTGCAGCCAAGTCTTCTACTTCATTGAAGTTGTCATACTCCGAGATTATCCGACACATTTGCTCAGGTATAAGTTTAACTCTTGCGTCCGGCTGCCTCAATGTGTATACGAGCGACCAGAATGTTAGTTAGAAGCCAAACAGCAAGTAGGCGATGTATGAACGTGACGATTGCTTCATAAAGCACGACGAAGAGAACTGCTCGTATCTTACAGGTGTCCACTTCAGAAGTTTGAAAGAACACGAATTTGATGTACTACTTAGTTTTCTATTTTTATTATAACTTTTGAATAAAAAAATTAAAAAAAAATATTATTAAAATAATAATTTTAATATTAAATTTTACCTTTTACTTCTAATGTATACTGTGGTTTCGTATTTTTAGCTCAAGGTTGCGAACCGGATGGACCGTGCATGCGTAGTGAAACGACAGTGCATGTTGTCAATAAAGAGGATAATTCGAATGCCCAAAATGATATTGCAGCGAATTTAAATTCCCAAAAGAGTAGGACAAAAGAGTGTGATACCTGCAGATGCTCTGACTCAGGTCAATGTACAATAGTATGCAACATTCTCAAATATATCGCAATGATTGCCTTAATAACTACTTGTAAGTTTTGAACATTTGAGCTTCATATAAAACTTAGAAATCAATAAAATAAATAGTTCAATAATCTAAAATAGTTTTAACTCAACACTTAATTCACCTTACGATTTCTGTAATATGTATTTGCTGATAAACGAGAATTTTTTCTTTTAATGATCAAAATATATTAATTTTTGACAATATTCGCTGCGACCTGATTGTAATTTGACAAGATTCATCAATGACAAAAGTTAAAAGTTGACAAATGTCTAAATGTTAGAGGTTGTGTTAATCTGCGTTAACAATAAAAATTAAGACTCACAACATCTATTGAGTCAATTTCGAATATGTGATAACATAAGCAATTTTGATTTTAAATAATTGAACAATTTACAAAATGAGCGATTTTGATTTTGATCAAAATAGCTCAAATTTAGAATTATTCGACATTGTTAATTGTTCAAAGGAAAGTTTTAGATTTTTACTTTGTTCATTTTTAAATAAACGCCTTTTCATATTCAATAAAAACTCAAATTAATTAATAATTTGTGGACATTTACTCCAATTTATAAGCTTTATTAATAAATACTTTACTTTCGCATTACGTCTAATGTACTTATTAGAAATGTTAACTCTTAATAAAAAGTAGATAGTTGTAATATTTACAAAATTTAATTGTCGGTAATTTTTATCTGTAATTTAAATCGTTTTTAATTTAAATTAATTGAAATTTACATTTTGGTTGGTAAATTACTAATCAAAATAATTCTACATTATCTTAATAAATTTATTAATAATAAATAATTATATAAATCACAGCTTCAATAGTTCAAATATAGACAAAGAAGGTAGTTGCTTAGTGAGGGATCTCAAACCGACTCCAAAAATGATGCCGCATTCCTTCGTTACACGGCTGCGCTGAATCGTTGAATGAGCAAGCTGAATGCGCGTTTATCTCTGGTTGTCCGTCCCAACTTCGAACCAAGCTGCCTCAAAACCGCAAAAGCACTGGGCCGATCGACAAACACTGTCGATCCTCGAACAGCTGTATTTGGTTCGTTTGAGCTGCGACAGCGCTAGTAGAAGACACTACATGTGCGACATGTCTGACGGCCAGGGTGTTCGGGCAAATGAAATCTTAAACGAGTATACAGCCAGTTTTCCATGGCATAAGAATTGCACCATCGGGTCGGTTGTCATCGTCTCGCGTTAAGCCTGTCAGTCGAGTCTAGACGGCGATCCCGAGGCAGCAATAGCCATTCTCAAAATTTCGTTGATCGCAACACGTCGATGGTGACGAGACGTTATCATGTTGCAGTCTATAAAACTTTTATATATTATATAAAAGTTTGTAAAACTTTTATATTTGGCTACGTATTTTGCTTATCTTAATTATAATGTAAAATATTAAAATATTGTTGTGATATTTAGAACTGGGGTACTAGCAAAATAAAATCAAACAAACATTTGCAAATTATCTTAATTATAATATTTATATTATAGTAGTATTAATATTTTAAATCATCTACATGGTGAAAGTTGCAATTTTAAACTTTTGATATTTTACAGACAACAAATAAAATATAATTACATAATTATTATATGTACGGATGAAATCAGGATATTATGTTGTACTGCGTTAAGGCATTGCTGCGGCATTTTATGCGTATATACACATGCACTCGGAAATTATCAAACTTAGAGCTGATATTATTCAGCTAAAATCAAGCAGGAATAATCGCCAAAGGCAATTAGCAACAGATTCATTACCGGTAAGTATATTTTCTGAAAAAAATAACAAATAATCTAATTTGTCAAAATCGGTATAAATGGACATAATGGACATAAATAAATGGACATATTTTATGTAAAAATAGTTAGTCGATATATTAGCGGTGTTTTATATGCATTATTCAATTTACGCAAACCGTAATAAATCCTAATTTTATAAATGTATTAGAATGTTGTTTAATTGAATTACTCGTTAGTCACACAGTTTATAATTATGATGTTGCTACAATACAAAACTGTGCAAGTAATGTAAGAAATAGCCAGGAGAAATATTTCAGATTATCGATTAAATTCACAAAATATTCTAAAACGATTTCGCTCAAAACAAATAGCAAATTAATGAACTTTGAAAATTCATATTTAATGTAATAACCGTAATAAATCATGTATCACTGAATACTGATTGCTTTTATATAGCAAGTTAAAATTCACAAGTTTAAAATCATTATTTTTATTGTTTTGATATTCATATCTAATTGTCATTTCAATTTTTTTATTTTGCTCAATAATGAGCATTCACTGTGTACGTATTCAGGTAAAGCCTAGGCAAACCTTCGTTACCATCATATTTTGTATGTTTTTAAATTTAAATATCCCGCAACTTCACAATTAAGTTCATTTTCTAAGAGTTGAACATTTTAGAAAATATGCAACTTGCAAGGTAACTCATGTATGGCCAATCTGAGTTGTTTAGTATTACACATAGCTTTCGCAAATGTAATCTTTATATACTATAAAATATGAGGTTGTATTACACATAGCTTTCGCAAATGTATATACCTTAAAATATGAGGAAATTTGAAAAATAATAAAACCAATGTTGATGATCAAGAAGGTGTATTTGTTTATATGGGAATTAATATTATATCTCTAAAACGATTCATTTTTTATAGTAAATATGACACATTATAGTAAATATTATAGTAAATATGATACAAAGAGATCGACAATAGAACATATACCTTCGTTTCAATCGGGGTCGAGTCCTTGGGTGTCTTGGGCAAGGAAACCTCGTGCTTTATTGAAGAGATCGGGAAGATGATGTCAAAGGCAACTGGCGAACATCGATCAACGGCTTTCCTCAGGCAACGATTAAGCGCATCGGTTCAACGTGGGAATGCAGCGTGTATACTCGAATGCTTGGGACATCAATCGGTTTCCGACTTTTTTAACTGAATGACTTTACTTATTTCAAACTATGTTTTAATGAATGTTTGACTACAAAACAAATTGTTGCTATCATTGTAAAGTTTTCCAATAAATGCACGAAAAGTTATTCAACTTTCTTCATTTTTTCAAAAAAAAATGATTTGAATTTGAAAAATCTCAAAAATTTCAAAGATAAACATACAATTTTTATTGCAGTACTGCAATCTCCATATTTATAATGATCTATAATCCAAAGCTTTGGTAATTTGAGATTTTCCACATAAAGTTATCGTATTTATATATTGGTGGTTCTAACAATTGACGACAGTTCAATTCTGTGAAGAGAAATTGGATATCGATCATAATACAGCTGTCGATTATAATAATTACATGCGTGAGGCCTGTGCGGCTGAGATTTTGTGCAATCCTACCAAAATAGGGGGTAAGGATATGGTCGTCGAAATCGACGAAACTGTATTTGCACGCTGCAAATACAAAAAGGACGCGTTTTACCGCAACAATGGGTGTTTGGCGGCGTCTGCAAAGAGTTCTCCGAGGTTTTTCTTTTTGCAGTGGATCAACGAAACATCGAAACACTAAATGCTTGTATTAAGCAATACATTCTACCAGACTCAATAATCCATTCATATCTTTGGAAAGGTTATTGTGGCGTGCAAAGCTTGAAAGGATACAGCTTTCAGCACAGGACTGCAATCATGCTTTTGAATTTGTGACTTCAGACGGTATTCACACGCAACAGATAGAGTCGACATGGAACCAGCTAAAATCTAAAAATAGACGACGATGGGGTACACATCGATCCATGATCGGCTCATATCTTGTGGAATTTATTTGGCGTAGAAAGCACCGAAACGACAACAGTTTTGATGCTATTTTGCAATACCTTAAAAATGACAGATTGATCGATTGTTCGATCAAATCTTCTAAGAATTTTTTAAAATTACTGTTTTAGAAATTAAATTTTCAATAACTTTATGTGGAAAATCTCAAATTACCGAAGCCTTGGATTATAGATCATGATAAATATGCAGATTGCAGTACTGCAATAAAAATTGTATGTTTATATTTGAGATTTTTCAAATTCATATCATTTTTTTTCGAAAAAATGACGAAAGTTGAATAACTTTTCGAGCATTTATTGGAAAGCTTTACATTTTTTTAAATTTATTTAAATTTGTGCTTGTTTCTCCCAAAAAAATTTTCAGTTGAAAGAGTATTTACAATTCCGCTATTTTAGCACATTTTCATTTTGCTACGACAAAGTCAGTATAACGGAAAAGATCCTAAATTTGAACTCTAAGATGAAAAAATCTACGAATGGATAGAAAATAGCAAGCTCTGTGCTAGAATAAGCTATTACTCTAGAAAATACATTTCACCAGGAAAATACATCATTAGTACGTATTTAACTAAGCTGATATGTTGCTTTAAAGGAGAGGTCGGAACCTAAAAGCTTATTGGTTCATCCTGATATCACTTAATCTTAATTTTAACTTGTGGCATATTATATTTTTATTGATCTATAATTTTTGTAAGTTTATGATATTTTTATATATAATTTTGTGTGGTGCAAAAATTTTTAATGGAGTAAAGTTATCTGAATAGTTTATAAATCTAGATTAATTAATTGTAAATTCATTTATAATGACTAATTTAGCCTAATTCTTGTGTTTCAATACCGGATTGGTTTATTCGATATCAAAATGACAGAACTGGTTTGCTAGATTTTGCTAGCTTACATATGGGTAATTCGATTTATAAAAGAATTTCCTCTTATAATTTAACTTTAGGTGCCTATATTTATAAATATGACTCCCCATCAGTTTATCAGACTCCAGAAAATTTCTACCTATCAAGTTTTAGCAAACAATATAGAACAGTTATAAGCGTAAGATGTTTTGTATTATGATATCTTTAAAAGCAGAACAGTTTTACATAATGCACTGATTTTAAAAGTTTAATAATGTGTTCAATGTAAAACATTTAACCGACAAATAACGATACTTTAGTCAAATATGGAGCCAGGAAATTGTTGGGCATTTATGAGAAATTATGGGTCAGTTGGCATTAAGCTTAGAATGCACATCCATCCAACTGGATTTACATATGAACATATTGATCGATCAATTAGTTTGTACAAAGACAACAGTCCTCGTGAAATAACTATTAAGGTTTTCACAAAGTAATAAGTACCTGACTTAAAATATATGTTCATTCAGGCATTTAGCGATACAAACGTTAGCGACGTTCGTGAACTTGGTACATTTCACTTTAATTGGAACACGAGTAAATTACAAACCTGGACGTTTCAGGTAGTTACATTTAGCTTTGCTTATTTCACAATGAATGTTTAATACAATAGAAATACTTGTGCATATTTATTTAGAATAGAGTTATTATTAGAAAATTTCAGCGGTCATCAACTTAGTAGGAACGTAGACTTGTATATTCACCCGACCGATCAGTTTATTTCAGAGCTATTTTACAAACATCTGCATATCCATTGAACGAACACTACTTAAATGTGTTGCATATTATTTCCGCAGCGACGGAACATTTAAATTAAACAAATCGATCTGATAATTTAAAATTTCTGAATACGAAACATCGAATACTAAAGGGCCTTATTTTAATGTTGAGAAATTAAATGTACGTAAATCAGAATTACAATATGCGACTTTTAAAAAATTAACAATAAATTTCGTACCCTAAAATATAAGGGACATATATTTTATGTCCCTTATATATACTTATATTTATAGTATATATAAGGGACATATATATGTCCCTTATATATGTCCCTCATATATGTCCCTTATATATGTCCCTTATATATGTCCTTATATATACATAAGGGACATATTATATATACATAAGGGACATATTATATACATAAGGGACATATTATATGTCCCTTATATATACTTATATATAAGGGACATATATATACTTATATTTTCGTACCCTAAAATATAAGTAAATATAAGGGACAGTAATCAATATAATAAATATATGTTGCTTATATTATAAAATATTTATTAATGGCACAAACAGGAAAGTATAAACCATCGTGATTTTTAACAAGCTTCGTCAAGAAGCTTAACTCAGAATGAGCCTACCACAGAGACCTAACCCCACCGGGTCGTTTCGACCTTAATCTACTAATCACTACAAGGTAGTCTCATCAGGGTGGCTCTGTAGCTACACAACTTTGACATTACATGATCTTCAGTAAACTTCTGAAAAGATATTCACTAAGCCCACTCTCCCCCACCAGTTACCACCCTTACATTTGGTATATGGTTTGCGTAAGCAATGTCTTCACAGAACAGCACGTGTGCTATCACTCCTTTCTTCACCAGATTACTAAGGTTACTGCACAAGCAAAACACGCTTGCTCAGTAAGTGAAAGCGAGAGCTATAAGATCTAGCGCATACACTATAAAATATTCGCATCAATGCACAATTGTGAGTGCACAATGATATGTGATATATATACCAATGACGCTCTATTAATCAGAAAGAATTTTGCTAAAACGTTTATTAATGACACAAACAGGAAAGTCTAAACTGGCATATTTTGTATTATTACATATAAAATATGTAATAATATTTTTGTATTATTATAATATTTGTAATTAAATAATTAATTTGATTTTCTATTTTTTCCAAAGGTCTCTAAGAGAGCTACAGTTATTTATATAACCTCAATATTATATCAAGTCAATATCATATTAATATATTATAATAATTATACTTTTTTGATTATAATTATATTATAATAATATATTTATATTTTATCAATATAAAATAAAGATAAAATATTGCTTATGCTATATCATATATAGAATAGCTATCATAGTATTTAAATTTGTAATATATTATTGCGAATTATAATGCAAAATATAAATTAACGAATTTATTTGTTATATTCAAAACTTAAGTTTTTTGATACCTCAATAAACATAAGTTTAAATGGTTTTTGCTTTAATATTTTTATAAATTTATTTCTTTTTATATTCGAAGAACGTCGATCCTGATTTCCTCGCTAATTACTTCCTAATAGAAATCCATTCAAATTGGGGTAATCCAAATAGAACCTGTGTATATCGAACGCGAATACATGGAAATCCAACCCGATAAAACTGAGTTTATAATAGAATAATTTCATTTCATGTTATAAAAATAAAATAACTTTATTGAAGCTGCTGATTTTAAATCTAAAGTGTTAAATCGTAATTGCATCGCTCTTTGAAACTAAACAATTGATACGATACATTTGATTTAAATATATAAAAGCACAAATTCTTCAAAACTAGTGATTTTACATCTACAAATATGTTACACAATAAATTTCAATACTTGTTGAAAATTATCATGTGATTAAGAGATACAGACGGATATCGGTATTTATTATAAGGTCTAAATTATTAAGCGAATGTCATTCGATGCTTTATAAAAATTTGTCTTCAAAAACAATATTAACATAAATATATTGACAATCGTTTATTTGGCAAAAAATTAGTGGTCATTTATATGAATACAAATCGTAAACAAGATATCATAGATGAAAATATAAATGAAAATATATTCAATGAACATTGATGGTATATCGAAGTTAAAAATATGCAAGCATCTACAGCATACACGTTCTTATTTTGTTAATTAAGAGAAGGAGGGGTATTAGCATTGTCCCACGTTAATTTGATTGTCGGCCATTTCGTACGCAAGCAACTTTCAACCGGTGTAGCATCAATGCTTCCGTTTAATTGAGCAATATCAAGAATCGCAGCTGACGCTTCTCTGTAACGAACCTGAATTCAACGAAAGCAAACGTTGTGTTAGGGGATTCTGTAATTTTCATGTAATGATACCTGTTTATCGACATTCGAGTTTAGCAATCCATTGTAATGAAACAAAGTGAATTTGTTTGCCCTCAAATGATCTATTTCACCTTTAAAAAAATACTCCATAAATGCACTTTCCGTGATTATTCCAAGAGATTCTACATCCATATTTTTCTTCGCATCCATCAAGCTAAATTTTAGGACATGTCTTACATACTAAATTCTGATTTTTATTAAATAATAATCAGTTTTATAATTCTTAAATATCAAATATTTTGTCATCATTAAAAAAGATTAAATTATATTGTACTAAGTCTAAAACGTTTTTTACCTGCACTAATTGATAATCTTAAGCCTTTATTAAAGCTTTAACTGAAATAATTAACACTTTAGATAATTTGATATATTATATTTCATAAATTGAATTTATTTTATTTCGTAAAATAAATGAACAGATATGTACCAATAAGGAAATAATTAAGGAAAATGCTTCAAATAAATTATAAATTTGTTACTTTAATTCTTTCTTTAGTAAGCTGATTAATAGTGAAAGCTCGAATATATCTAAGATAAAAATTTGGAAAATTATATATTTGATAAAATTAAAAATAAATGAAAATAACAAACAATTATAAAAGGAAAGATAAAATTAATAAAGATATGTATAAAGAACTTACTAAATTAAAGGATAACTATATAATAACAACTATTGATAAAGCTAGTAATAACTTTGTCTTCATATGTAAAAAGCTTTATTATGATATACTAATGAAAGAGGTTAATTCTAATGATTTAAATGTAAATCCAACATATGAACGTAGTGAGTTGAGTTTAGAAACAATTATTACAAGTCAATGTTCTATAATGGATAAAAAGGGTATAAAAATTGAATCAGATAATAAAACTATACCTATATTATATTGGAATCCTATTGGAATCAAAATTACATAAAAATCAATTATAAAAGATAAAGTAAAGTAAAATGTAATGTAAAGTTGTATAATAGACAGTTATTGTAATATAAAATACTATAATCGGACAATAAATGTTAATAATAACAAGAACAATATACATTTACCATATACTTCATAAATAATTATATAAATAATATAAATATAGGGGGACATTTATACTAAAAGTAAAGAAATAATAGGGTCAGATTTAAGTAAATATATTCCTAAAATAAGGTATAAACTCCTACCACCATTAGGACGAAAAATTTGTAATTATAATATAGAATTAAAATCAATATGTAACGATAATATTATAGAAATTGAATGTGATTGCAAAAGTCTTAATTTTGATAAAATAATTGAAATCAGAAAGCTGCTATCAAAAGGGTATAGATATAGATTAAATAACAATAACAACAGAAATAAAATTTACAATTCGTTATACAAATTAATAAAGATATGTATACAGAACTTACTAAATTAAAGCATAACAATATAATAACAACTGTTGGTAAAGCTAGTAATAACTTTGTCATCATATGCAAAAAGCTTTATTATGATATACTAATGAAAGAGGTTAATTCTAATGATTTAAGTGTAAATCAAACATATGAATGTAATGATTTATATTTAGAAACAATTATTACAAGTCACTGTTTTATAATGGATAAAAAAGGTATAAAAATTGAATCAGATAATAAAACTACACCTATATTATATTGGAATATAAAATTACATAAAAATCCAATAAAACCTAGGTTCATATGTAGTGCGTTTAAATGTACATTAAAACCACTTTCTGTTTATATGAATAAAATACTTAAAGTAATTAAAGCACACTTTAAAAAATATTGCAAGGTAATCGAAATTAATACTGGTATAAAACACTATTTCAGTATTAATTCTACAAAAGCATTTTTTGGACAGACAAAAGGAATAAATTTTCAAAATATAAATACATACAATTTTAGTACGCTTTATACAAATCTAGATTTAGTAGATATTAAATAAGCGTTAGTAAAATTAATTAATCTTATATTTGGAAAAAGATATACATATATATGTTATAATAACTACAACGCATATCCAACAAAAATCAAACTATCAAATAAACATAAATATATGGATAAAATTGAATTAATAGAATCCTTAAATATCTTGATAAATCAAAATTATTTAAAAGTAGAGACATTTATATTTAGACAAGTAAAAGGTGTTCCAATGGGTGGTAATAGTATCCCAATTATAGCTGACTTGTTTTTAAGCTTTATAGAATATGAATTTGTTCATAACTGTGTAAAAACTAAATCTAAACAATATAAATATATGAAATATATGTTTCGATACATTGACGATATATGTGTATTTAATTCTAATAATTTTTATTAAATTAGTGAACAAATTTATTCAGGTAGCCTCATTTTTAACAAAACCAATATTAATGATAAAGAAAGTGTATATAATACGAACATTAAATTAAGATTAACTAAAACTAATATTAATTTATATCGTAAAAATGACATATTCAAATTTACAAGAAACATTTTTTCATTATCATTCATGCATACCATATAATATTAAACATAATACATTAAATAATGAAATTTTACGAATTGCAACAATATGTAATGATACTGGCTTTCTTCAAAATCATTCAAATAATTTAATATATGCATGTTTTAAACTAGGCTACTATATTAATCGGTGATGATGATGTATGTGTATTTAATTCCAATAATTTTTTTCAATTAGTGAGCACATTTATCCAGAAAGCCTTATTCTTAACAAAAACAATATTAATGATAAAGAAGGTGTATATCTAGATACGAACATTAAATTAAGATTAACTAAAACTACTATTAATTTATATCGTAAAAATGACATATTTAAATTGACAAGAAACATTTTTGCATGAGCATTCATGCATACCATATAATATAAAATATAATACATTAAATAATGAAATTTTAAGAATTGCAACAATTTGTAACGATATTGGTTTTCTTCAAAATCATTTATACAATTTAATGGTTACTATAAGAATAAAATCAAAAAGAAAATAGTAAAATATAAAAATCAACAAAATATTATCAAAAATAAATTTAATTTTTATTAGAATAAGATACACCAAATTACATCAGATAAAATACGTTATTAGCATGTATTTGTCCGCGCTGCTATATTGGTTAGCGAAAGGTATCGAAAACTGATAACAGCAGTTCCTTATTGAGTAATTATTGTAATAATGTCTTAATTCATATGCAACCGTGAAAAACTGTAACTATCTTGAATTGCTCCTTTTTATATATTATGTATGCATATAATATATATGTTAAAGATTAATAATCTTTATATTCTAAAAATTATTAATTTTAATACACCTAAACTATTAATTATCGTCTTATAAATTTAATAGAATACCTAAGTGATTTTTTATTTATTACACAAGCGTCATGTTATACAGTTGATAATACAAAAATATATTTTTTCACAGTAATATGCAAATATCTCAGTGAATATTTGATTCTAAAAACTTTTTGAGTTATTTTGTTAGAAAAGGTCGAAGTTTACCTTATAAGTAAATACTCTTCAAACGGTTAATGGTGTATTTTACTGTTAACAAATTATTGCTGAAAATTTGGCAGATTCTTTTGTGACTGTACCTAATGACACTCAATTTGAATTGGTTAGCGTGGATGTTATCATCGATAACTAAAACCAATGACATGGAGCCTATTTAAAACTTTGTACTTTTTGGTCATCTGGGTATGACACTATTTCACCTTTCTCAGATCGTATTTCACTAGCTCCAGTACTTTGTGGTGGCTTAGTACAATTATTTCATTACAGTTTAAGTCATTCATGGATTCCTGAGTCATGGCAAATTGCCAATAATGTCCCTATAGCTAAATTGCATCCAGCTCAAACATGCTCAGATTTTTGTCCACTAAATATCACGTATTTCAAAGATTCTTAAAGCATTATTGCTAGGAGAGTGCGTTATAAACATTGTCCGATGATAGTATTTTATATTACAATAAATGTCTATTATACAACCTTATCATAGTCTTTATCATAGTATTTAATCTTTGATTTATTATACAAATTACTTTAAAATAATTCTTATATTTACACAATAATCTTTTAGCTTATTATCTCTTAAAAGTTGTTTTAATATTTCTAATTGTTCATAAATATATTTATCTCTTAATATTTTTAACTCTTTTTTCCTTATTCCTTTTATTCGGTAATATGTTCTAAAATAAATAATTTACAGTTTTTAATATCATGTCCTATTAATCTCATATATTTATGAAATATAGTTTGGCTATTATGCTGTATATTATGTGTTGCCTAAACCTAGTTTTTAACATTTAATATGTTTTTCCTATATATTGCAATCCACATGTGCATTGTATAGGATACACTACACCTATTTGTAGGAGTAGTGAAATAATTGAGAAATTATTATGAATAATTACTAATAAATAACAGACGATGTGCTAAATAAATAATTCACAATTCCTAATTGTGAAACAATGTACATATGTTTTATTGAACATATGATATCTTTAGAAAAATTTCTTATATTTACATAAAGATCTTTTGGCTTATTATCGCCTAAAAGTTGTTTTAATATTTCTAATTGTTCATTTATATACATATCTTTTTTAATATTTTTTAACTCTATTGTTTCCTATTCCTTTTATCGCCATGACTTCTTGGTTTGCGTTTAACCGGATTATTGTAATATAGTTGTTTATTATGTATTATACTACTTCTGCCAATTCCTTGTACCACGTCATTCAATCCTAATGGGTACATGGAATTAAGCGTTTTAATCCAAAAATCTTCTTTTTCTAATAGTTTTTGATTTAATATTGATATGTTTTCAATAATATGTTCTAAAATAAATAATTTACAGTTTTTAATATCATGTCCTATTAATCTCATATGTTTATGAAATATAGTTTGACTATTATGCTGTATATTATATATGTGTTGCCTAAACCTAGTTTTTAACATTTGATATGTTTCTCCTATATATTGCAATCCACATGTACATTGTATTAGATACACTACACCTGCAGTATTGCAGTTACAATTATTATTAATATTTAATGAAAAACATTTGTTTGTCGTATTACTTGCAATACAATTATTCAAAAATTATTCTAATCATGACTCAGATGAATCATGACTCAGATGATCCCTTCTGTAGTGACTCAGTGTCCATCATAACTAGTGATTTTACATCTACAAATCTGTACTAAATTGAGTTTAATATATTCAACACTTGGAAATTACCATGTGGTTTTGTTTTATATTTTATATTGTTAAATTTTTAATATTATTATAAATAATATTAAACATATTATTGTCTTATTATATTTTGAATATTTTATTTTTAAGCAAATTTGTATATTTATATTAAATATTAATGATTAGCTAATATTTATATTAAATATTATAGCAAATAAACATTTGAATATCTCAATATTTAGAAGCAATTGAGTAACCAATTTAGATCATTGAATATTTAAAGAATTATATGACTTAAACAATATTAATTAATGAATATTAATTAAATATTTTTTCCTGGATATAAATATTGAAAACCGAACACTTTTGATTAGCTAATTATAATTAATATTTAATATTTATTAAATATTATAG
>WNNJ02000227.1:0-211905 GCA_012934845.2 Pomphorhynchus laevis
AATAATAAATAATATTTCCATTCAAAATAAATAATTAAAAAAATAGAAAAAACTATAAAAATAATAATTAAAATTACTAGCAAAATTAAATAAAAGTATGAAAATAAAAAATAAAAGATTATTTAAACAAAAGTATCGTTTTCAACATATTTACAAAATATTTAACGTTACGTCAGGTTTATTATTCAGCATAATAATATTGGAGTTTTTATGAAGGTAATAAGACTCGAGAATTTTTCAATTTAAACAATCGATATATTTTGCTAAAACAACAGTATTATTTTAATCAATATTGTGATCAATATTTAAACTATTGTTTACAATAGCGATACTTAGGCCATTTTGAGTGAGTATTTGTGTTGTTTTTATCTAGTCTCCAATGTTTGGCCTGTTTAAGCTACCTGTATATTATCCAGAGAGAAAAAATTATAGGATTGCCATTTATAAATAATTTTTGAAATATTAATTTAAAATATTTATCAGAAACAAGTATCACAGGTCACTGTTCTTTAATGGATAAAAAAGGTATAAAGCTTGAATCTAATATTAAAAATATAGCTATATTATATTAAAACCAAAATTACATAAAAATCCAATAAAACCTAGATCCTTAACAGTGCACATATTCTGTGCTTTTCAGTTTATATAGATAAAATACTTAAAGTAATTAAAACACACTTAAAGAAATATTATAGGGTAATCAAAATTAATAATGGTATAAAACACAATTTTAGTATTAATTCTACAAAAGCATTTTTAGAACGCACAAAAGAAATAAATTTTTCGAATATAAATACGTACGATTTTAGTACGCCTTATAAAATCTAGGTTTAGAAGATATATTAACAGAATATAAAAAATAAGTAGGTGTATAAAATTTTACCTAAATATAAATATAAAAATAATAATAGGTATATAAAATTTAAACCATATATATTAGAGATGTGATTCAACCAGGACTGTTGTCTCCTCGACTTACTATTGCTCCACGAGAAGTGGTTGCTTAAACCCTTCTGCACGGAGCAATCGCGGCAACATCTGTCCACCTCTCATGACCTGATTCGTTGGCGGATAGAGGAGGATTCGCTACTTCGGAGAAGATTCCACTTTGACCCCATCAGAGTGGCTTTCTTCCAGGTAGCTATCCAACGCTTCTTCCGAATTGGCAATGAGAGTTTAACCAAATTTAATTCCTATCTCTCTTCGCAAGCCACCGCGATTTTATCGACTACCTATAAAGGTCGCATTTTCAGTCCCACTCCGACAAAACTCAAGGCTCTAGCTAAACTATTGCATCTCCCTGGTCTCTCTTCTTCTGCCAGACAAACACTCTTGACTGAATACTGGCGGACCAGATACCGGTTCCAGCTGAGTAAGGATCGGACAAGTATCGCTCGTCTTAACCCTTCTTAGTATTCCTTTTGGAAGATTTTCAAGAAGGAGAAGTTTGTTTGTTGGAGGGATAAGGCTGCCGGATGGATCGGTAGTATAGGCCTTGGAAACGTTTTGGAGGAGTCACTATCCCTACACAATTATGGAGCCACTCAATCACCGCAACCAATCCCGCCTTGGGGAGACTTCAGGAGTAGAGATATATCTGTTCCAGATATTCTTTATGCCTGGGGACCTCTTCCGGGCACCTCCAAAACCGTCGCTCCACTCTCTTCACGTGTCTGTCAGCTTTTGACAGCTGATCAAAGAAGGGAGGTGGCCGTCACAATGCTTTAAGCTACCCCATCCGATGTGGCCGGTATCAATATAAGTCGAAGAATTTTTTTACCTAAAAAATATCCGGTCTCATGTCCTAAAGACCTGCGGCCCATTTCGATTCAAAATTCCCTAGTATAGATCTACGAAAAAGCGCTTGTGCATAGAATCCGCGATCATTTAAGTAGGCGAAATTTGATCCCACCTGGTTTCCATGGGTTCGTCAAAGGTCGCTCGGTCTATTCAGCAGTGGGTGAAATGCATCAGTTTTGTCGTGAGAATAGCCATCAACTTGCTGTGGCTGTTTTCCTTGACTATTCTGCTGCATTTGACCACATCTTTATTCCTTTTGTTATATCTTCTCTCAGGTCCCTCCGGTTGCCTGCGAGAATTGTTAATAGGGTGGAGATACTGCTGTACACCAAGCGATTTTACTATGATGATGACCTGATGCGCGTCAGTTCTACCCTATTACGGGTGTGCCTCAAGGTTCCCCTCTTTCTCCTATCTTGTATCTTGCTGCTTCCATAAATCTCTTCAAAATATTTAAACAACGCGATCAACGTCTAGTTGTGTACGCTGATGACACCACAGCCCTGTTTTCTGGACGCAGGTGTAAGGAGGTAGTTTCTAATATCAGCTATTTCTTTTTAAGATTAAAAGACCAGTTGCCCATGTCCAATCTTGTTTTAAACTCCGCCAAATCGCAGGTGGTTGTCTTTCATGGCTCCCCTGCGACGAAGCAAAAGCTTAAGAGACTAGCACTCTCTGCTCTAGCCTCCTTATTTGCCTCTGAACTATTTCCTATCTTCACAAGTCGAGTAAAATACCTAGGGTTCACCGTTTCGATGAACTGGTCGGCAAAAGCCGACCTGGATAGACTAAAACGTATCCTGAAGAGAGCTAGTTATGCTCTGAAACCGGCCCAGCATCTGTCGTTGAATGGGAAAACTCAGGTGCGCCTCTGGGGCACCTGGGCTATCTCGGGATTAGTCTTCTTCTCTAGAGGACGTCCCCCAGAGCAAAGACTAAGGTTTCTTAAGCTCCTCGTCTCCCGCTTACCCAACATTGTTCGCGCCGACTGGACTCTTCGAGGGGTGAAAGACCCCGGGTGGTTTAGTCGGAAAGCAACGTGCTGGATCGGTTGGAGGGCTCAGATCCCTTTGGATTTGGGGTCCGCTATGAATGGTTGAAGAAGATATAAGAGGTTAAACAATGAACTTTGGGCCAAAGTCCGTTGAAAGTTTTGGTGACTTTATTTATTACTTATCTGACTCTATTGTCTCTTTTTAATTACAGCATGTATTTTCTTTAATAAAATCTTTATTATTATAAAAAACATACTATATATAGATTATAGCAGAAAAATTCACTATATGCTAATTGATGACGTAGCTTTCGTTCTCAAAGTCAATACAATGCAGTGAATTATTAAACAATAGATAACAACACAATTGTTTTCCACACAATTGTTTATTACCAACACACAATTGTTCAAATTTTTCCACACAATTGTTTACACTCGTCTACCAATGTTTACGCACAAAATTGTTTACCACACAATTGTTTACCACACAATTGTTTATCCACACAATTGTTTACCGACTTAACACACCATTGTTTACACACATGTTTACCACACATTGTTTACCACACAATTGTTTACCACACAACGTTCTAATTGTTTACTACACAATTGTCTCCATTTTAGCTCACTTGTTTACTAATTATTTACCACACACAATTGTTTACCACACAATTGTTTACCACACAATTGTTTACCACACAATTGTTTACCACACAATTGTTTACCACACAATTATTTACCACACCATTGTTTACCACACAATTGTTTACCACACAATTATTTACCACACCATTGTTTACCACACAATTGTTTACCACACAATTGTTTACCACACAATTGTTTACCACACAATTTTTTACCACACAGTTGTTTACCACACAATTGTTTACCACACAATTGTTTACCACACAATTGTTTACCACACAATTGTTTACCACACAATTGTTTACCACACAATTGTTTACCACACAATTGTTTACCACACAATTGTTTACCACACAATTGTTTACCTACTACACAATTGTTTACATATAATTATTTACCACACAATTGTTTACCACACAATTGTTTACCACACAATTGTTTACCACACAATTGTTTACCACACAATTGTTTACCACACAATTGTTTACCACACAATTGTTTACCACACAATTGTTTACCACACAATTGTTTACCACACAATTGTTTACCACACAATTGTTTACCACACAATTGTTTACCACACAATTGTTTACCACACAATTGTTTACCACACAATTGTTTACCACACAATTGTTTACCACACAATTGTTTACCACACAATTGTTTACCACACAATCGTTTACTACCCAATTGTTTACTACACAATTGTTTACTACACAATTGTTTATTACCCAATTATATACTACACAATTGTTTACATATAATTATTTACCACACAATTGTTTACCACACAATTGTTTACCACACAATTGTTTACCACACAATTGTTTACCACACAATTGTTTACCACACAATTGTTTACCACACAATTGTTTACCACACAATTGTTTACCACACAATTGTTTACCACACAATTGTTTACCACACAATTGTTTACCACACAATTGTTTACCACACAATTGTTTACCACACAATTGTTTACCACACAATTGTTTACCACACAATTGTTTACCACACAATTGTTTACCACACAATTGTTTACCACACAATTGTTTACCACACAATTGTTTACCACACAATTGTTTACCACACAATTGTTTACTACCCAATTGTTTACTACACAATTGTTCTACCATTTACACAATTGTTTACCACACAATTGTTTACCACACAATCGTTTACTACCCAATTGTTTACTACACAATTGTTTACTACCCAATTATTTACTACACAATTGTTTACCACACAATTGTTTACCACACAATTGTTTACCACACAATTGTTTACAATTGTTTACCACACAATTGTTTACAATTGTTTACCACACAATTGTTTACCACACAATTGTTTACCACACAATTGTTTACCACACAATTGTTTACCACACAATTGTTTACCACACAATTGTTTACCACACAATTGTTTACCACACAATTGTTTACCACACAATTGTTTACCACACAATTGTTTACCACACAATTGTTTACCACACAATTGTTTACCACACAATTGTTTACCACACAATTGTTTACCACACAATTGTTTACCACACAATTGTTTACCACACAATTGTTTACCACACAATTGTTTACCACACAATTGTTTACCACACAATTGTTTACCACACAATTGTTTACCACACAATTGTTTACCACACAATTGTTTACCACACAATTGTTTACCACACAATTGTTTACCACACAATTGTTTACCACACAATTGTTTACCACACAATTGTTTACCACACAATCGTTTACTACCCAATTGTTTACTACACAATTGTTTACTACCCAATTATTTACTACACAATTGTTTACATATAATTATTTACCACACAATTGTTTACCACACAATTGTTTACCACACAATTGTTTACCACACAATTGTTTACCACACAATTGTTTACCACACAATTGTTTACCACACAATTGTTTACCACACAATTGTTTACCACACAATTGTTTACCACACAATTGTTTACCACACAATTGTTTACCACACAATTGTTTACCACACAATTGTTTACCACACAATTGTTTACCACACAATTGTTTACCACACAATTGTTTACCACACAATTGTTTACCACACAATTGTTTACCACACAATTGTTTACCACACAATTGTTTACCACACAATTGTTTACCACACAATTGTTTACCACACAATCGTTTACTACCCAATTGTTTACCACACAATTGTTTACCACACAATTGTTTACCACACAATTGTTTACCACACAATTGTTTACCACACAATTGTTTACCACACAATTGTTTACCACACAATTGTTTACCACACAATTGTTTACCACACAATTGTTTACCACACAATTGTTTACCACACAATTGTTTACCACACAATTGTTTACCACACAATTGTTTACCACACAATTGTTTACCACACAATTGTTTACCACACAATTGTTTACCACACAATTGTTTACCACACAATTGTTTACTACCCAATTGTTTACTACACAATTGTTTACTACACAATTGTTTACACAATTATATACTACACAATTGTTTACATATAATTATTTACCACACAATTGTTTACCACACAATTGTTTACCACACAATTGTTTACCACACAATTGTTTACCACACAATTGTTTACCACACAATTGTTTACCACACAATTGTTTACCACACAATTGTTTACCACACAATTGTTTACCACACAATTGTTTACCACACAATTGTTTACCACACAATTGTTTACCACACAATTGTTTACCACACAATTGTTTACCACACAATTGTTTACCACACAATTGTTTACCACACAATTGTTTACCACACAATTGTTTACTACACAATTGTTTACTACACAATTGTTTACCACACAATTGTTTACCACACAATTGTTTACCACACAATTGTTTACCACACAATTGTTTACCACACAATTGTTTACCACACAATTGTTTACCACACAATTGTTTACCACACAATTGTTTACCACACAATTGTTTACCACACAATTGTTTACCACACAATTGTTTACCACACAATTGTTTACCACACAATTGTTTACCACACAATTGTTTACCACACAATTGTTTACCACACAATCGTTTACTACCCAATTGTTTACTACACAATTGTTTACCACACAATTGTTTACCACACAATTGTTTACCACACAATTGTTTACCACACAATTGTTTACCACACAATTGTTTACCACACAATTGTTTACCACACAATTGTTTACCACACAATTGTTTACCACACAATTGTTTACCACACAATTGTTTACCACACAATTGTTTACCACACAATTGTTTACCACACAATTGTTTACCACACAATTGTTTACCACACAATTGTTTACCACACAATTGTTTACCACACAATTGTTTACCACACAATTATTTACCACACAATTGTTTACCACACAATTGTTTACCACACAATCGTTTACTACCCAATTGTTTACTACACAATTGTTTACTACACAATTGTTTATTACCCAATTATATACTACACAATTGTTTACATATAATTATTTACCACACACAATTGTTTACCACACAATTGTTTACCACACAATTGTTTACCACACAATTGTTTACCACACAATTGTTTACCACACAATTGTTTACCACACAATTGTTTACCACACAATTGTTTACCACACAATTGTTTACCACACAATTGTTTACCACACAATTGTTTACCACACAATTGTTTACCACACAATTGTTTACCACACAATTGTTTACCACACAATTGTTTACCACACAATTGTTTACCACACAATTGTTTACCACACAATTGTTTACCACACAATTGTTTACCACACAATTGTTTACCACACAATCGTTTACTACCCAATTGTTTACTACACAATTGTTTACTACCCAATTATTTACTACACAATTGTTTACTACCCAATTATTTACTACACAATTGTTTACATATAATTATTTACAACACAATTGTTTACCACAAATATTTATCAGCACAATTGTTTACTAGATTAATCTCGATTTACTAGATCAATCTTGGTGGAAAACAACCTGCACCTGTTCCGATTCAATATATAGTGTATAATGTACCTGTTTTCAATTGATCATTATTTGAAGCACAATTGTTAAGCAAACAATTGTACAATTACTTTGACACTGTCTGATTAAGTGATATTTAGTATTTAGTCACATTTTCTCAATTACCATAAATTAATATATCCATAAATATTAAAAAAATTTGTTTACAGTTATCTATTTATCCCTATTAATTATATTGTAGACGACTTTACTTTTCTACATGCCAATATCATATTTGGCTAATTAGTATTTTATAAATAAAACTAGAATTATTTCTAGAAAAAGAAACATTTTATCACCTTTACGCAGTCTCTGAATATTTGTAGCTGAGAGTAATTTGAATGACAATATTTTGTGTTTGTTAGCAGATACAACGAAACAGATCAAAAATCTTCAAACGTGATATGTTATACATTTTGTGGTAAGATCAAAATCTAGGAAAAGAACGATTTATAAGAATTGCACTCGACATAATAAGTTACCGAAATAGTAACGATATCTTTGTGATATTTGCTATCAAGTATATTTGACTCTATAGCCTATTTTTTCATTCTTGGCAGAATCTTTATCTTTTCTTCTTCTTTCAGAAGAAACAAGTCGAATTATCCTCGATCTCACGTTTATCCCAGGTTTTGATCATTTTATATATTGATGCGTGAAAAATGTCTATCAGCAGATTTTTTATGTAGACAAATTGCAAGTACTTTAATAAAAGCACTAGTCATTGTATCATCTTCGTAAGGACTTCGATCGAGATTTTACACATGAACCTTTATAACCAACCTGTAACGGTAAACATGTCCATTGTATACTAGTTTCCTTTAATCGCATCGGATAAGTTTGACACATCATTCCTTATATATGGGAAATAATGAAGTAAAAACAAATTTGATAAATTATGATGAAGAGAATATGCTCAATGATTGATAAGAAATGCCTTTCATTTTTATAGGTAAAATAAGGTTTAACTATTTGATCGCTCATTTAAAAATGAAATTTTTTCTTTACAATAAATAGGTACAAAAAATACATTTTTACAGAGTTTAACTGCCATATTGACTAAATTTATTGAATTTATTAAATTTATTTAATTTATCCATATAAATTTATCGCCATAAATTTTTTATTATAAATATTATTAGCATAATGATGCTTTGACTCTGAACTAATTACATTTAAATGAAATGTTTCAAGTTCAATAAATTAAATACGAATTTGAATTAAATTTAGAAAATGCTTACATATTTAATAAGAGCTCTTATGCAATTTAGACAATAGATTGCTTAGTGACAAAAATTCGATTAGAGAATATTAATCGCTTATAAATACTTGGAGAACATTCATTTTTTGTGATGAGTGTGCCGCAAAAATTTAAAGAGCTCAATATTGTCGCCGGTGGTGTTATTAGGATTTACTTTTAAAGCTTTTCATACTGTAGATAGAAAATTATTCATAAAAAAGCTAACGATCTTATACAATTTAGACAATAAATAGCTTAGTGCATATTACAAATACTTGACACTAATCATGTCAAAAGTTTTGACGGTATTTCATACTCAAATTATATTAACCACACAATTGGCGTTTCTCATGGCGACCCAATTAGGCCAGTACTGCTTTCCTACTTGATCTTCTTGATTATCCCCGATAATTTAGAAATGACATAAAATTAATTCTGTATGCTGACGACTTGCTAATTTTTTCGTTGTATTTTTTAATGCTTGTCTACTCTCCATTAATGATTCAAGCACCTATTGTCGAGATTACGTAATGGCGATGAATGCACGTAAGTCGAAAGCAATTAAATTCCACAAAGGCGGCCCTATATCGTGTAACGACCGAAGGTTCTATCAGCATGACGAGATACAGTTTTGCTCTAATGTTATACTTGGTAATAACATCACGATCGGCTTGAACGTAACATCTAAATAAATGTTTTAAGGTGTCTACTGCACTTAGTTTGTCGGCAGGTGTCCGTAAGCTTTAAATAAGCTCTAACGTATTTTAGGGTCATGCTCGATCCAGTTTTGACTTATGGCTTGCTAGTGTTTTGGAAGGATCTAAAGTCACGTAACTTTTAACAGTTAGATGCTTGCAAGTAAATAAATTGATCGCTGTTTCCGTTCATTGTCATTCGTCTCACGTTCAATACTTTCAAACCAAACAATATTTTATCCCGAAGTGAGTATTAAGTTGCCTTCGCTGTCAACGATACATTTAGAATAACACATACAGTTTTGGTTACTTATAATATCACTCTACGGCAGTTACGACACATTTAGTATGGCACTAGGCTGACAATCCGAAACGACCCTTAGTTATGCATGCGTCGCTCCATATGTCCCATGATTAAATATGCTGAATTAGGATGTCCTTCAATGAACTATGTGAAGCGTGTAGCTGTATGTTCTGCCATAATCCTATTCAGCATTGGTACATATACTCGAATGTCATGTTTTGAGAGATTGGATCAAACTCAGCAAAAGAATTTTTCCATCAATTGAAATTTAATAGATTTTTTATCAGAACTTTATGTGAATATTACTTGTAAATAATTTATATTTAAAAATGGCAGTTATCTTAATAAATAATCTCAGATTATTGTGATAATACAATAATTAAAATATAAATGTAAAGTTAAAATTATCGAAAATATAGAATTCATGTATATCGAAATTCATTTCTTTTCGATAAAATTCACTTATAGAACATTTTAGCTTTTGAGATATAAAAGAGAATCCGTTTACACAAAGTTTAACAATATATCAATCATTTCTAGTATCTAATAATTAATATTATATAATATTTAAATATAATATTTAATATTTAATTAATATTACTAAAATATTACTATTTCAATTATATATCAAATATTAATATCAACTATTAAATATAAAATTTATTCTTTTCAGTTAATTTTCAATATTATTTAGTTATGCGCAACACAATAAATATTTTCACATTTTTCAGAATATGAAACTGAATTCGCAAAGGACATTAAGTGACTATGAAAATATTATATTACGTGACATTTCTGTTTTGCTTAATATGCCTTATTTGAATAAATTATAAATTCATTTGTTCTTTAATATTTCTTTTGTTCGATACATTTTTGAACAATTTAAATAATTAATAACGAAAAGTCGTTATTTAAACTTTAGGCTTGAAAGAACACTGTAAATTTATAATTTGATGTTCAAATAATA
The DNA here is from genome assembly GCA_012934845.2 of Pomphorhynchus laevis. Classification (NCBI taxonomy): domain Eukaryota; kingdom Metazoa; phylum Acanthocephala; class Palaeacanthocephala; order Echinorhynchida; family Pomphorhynchidae; genus Pomphorhynchus; species Pomphorhynchus laevis. The sequence goes on from WNNJ02000227.1 coordinate 10,703, forward strand.
TATTTCTTGTTTGAACTAATCAGTTTGTGATGTTTATAATTAGTGCAATCTTTTATTTAGTCGACCTCAGCAACTTCAAATAAATCGCGCTATCGATTTTGAAAAATAACATTTTTGGAATAAAAAATAGCATGAAGTCGGACACTGGGTCTAATTACGATAGTAATAGCACTCTATTATTGGAACGTGCTATTATCGCAGACGATTGTAGATTATTTAAAAAAGTCCTTCAAAAGCACGAACATAGCGCTATTACTCGATCGATGAATTCACTGCAAGAAAAACATCAATGTTGCGATTTAGATAGTCAACTAGCAATACAGTCCTTCGCCAAATCAATGGATTCCCTGCTACTTCCAGATGTATGTGATAATGGATGCAAAGCGAATGGTGACTGCAAATCAATGAATAATATTCTACATTGCGCAATATTGAATGATGCCCTTAATATTTTGGAAATGGCCTTGTCACGAAGGGTAAGTTTGATTGATGGAATTCAAACTGGAAATGAGTTACAGTCTGATGAACAGGACAAAGTCACATACGCTGGAAAGTTAGATTATACTCAGGTATATACTTTGGATCATTTATACACACTCCCACCGTTATTTCTTGCTGCCGTTTTTAACAAGGAAAAAGCTGCCACTTTACTTATTCGACATGGTGCAAATGTTTTTATTCATGATGAATTCAAATGTACAGCGATGCATTTAGCCTGTAGATATAAGGCAGCTAACGTTGCCAAGATACTGATTGAGAATAGAGCGTATATCGAAGAAAAGAATTTGTACGGGGAGTCTCCAGTCCAACTATGGCCTTGGGTTCAACATCTCCAAGAAAAATTCATTAAGCATCAATTAAAGTTAATAATGCAGCAAAGCAAGTCGTACAAAAAAATAAAAACTACTGCCAAGGATCAAAGAAAACATAATAAAAAATATGATCAATATTCTCAAGGGATTATTGAAAGACGACTGGCTCAAAATCATCTGGTTCGAAACAGATTGGAGCTTCCAACAACTCTGCACCCTCATCACCATACCATGTATGACAAAAGCTGTACCATCTCAAAACATTCTGCAATGAGTGAAATTGATGAATTATCGACTTACAGGGTAAACAAATTTCAATAACTGTATATAAATAAAGTTCAATTTGCATATTAAATTTAAGTTCATTGATAATTATATAATTGGTTATTTTGGTTATTAATATCAAAATTCTTCTTAATAGGATAATAAAATATATTTTTTGATCCAAGAAGATATAAATTATAAAAATGTTATAGTTTGGCGTCTAATGTCACTATCACAGGTGTTTACGAAAAAATCTTTATAATCCGTAAATTTAGTACTATTTTTTATCTAAAGAATTTATAAAATCCTTTACAAAAGAAAAGGAACAATTTTATAAATAATTTTCTTAAATATAAGAACATTATTTTTTGTATATATAAGAAAGATAATATATATATATATCTTTCTTACAAGATAGATAAAGAGAAAGATAATAAAGATCGCAAGATGATAAACAATAGTAACGTTTAAGTGCAAGGCGTTTTTTATATTTTCTTGTATTCATTCCAATATATGAGTTTATGATAGAGGTGAATATATATGAATTATATTTATATATTTAAATTATATTTAATTCAAATATTTAAAATATTTGAATTTTATATCCTACTATTCAACATTTGTTTCAGCATTTAAATAAATAACTAAAGAACTTAATTTTATTTCGAATTATTGCTGCACTGGTTGGATCCTTAATGTATACGGCATTTATAATGGTAGTGCACGGATGTGCTGAGTAAACAACGATCCAGAATTTCTTACGAAATGCGACATTTATGGCAAATGGTGTTGCTTGACAGATAGGACTTTGATTCACTACTTTCAGTCACCATGTCACTTCTAGACAATTCAGCAACAATCTCCGCATAATATAAATTATAATATAAATTATAAATTACAATTGTATAATTATATTATAATATAATTATAATTATATTTTCCTTTCCATCAAAACTTTTGTTCATGACAAAGTTCGTTCTTCTTTTTTATTCCTTCGTGATTTCGGTCGCATCCGTAAACTGATCAACTTCCGCTCTTGTCTCGTTCTTATATCGTCTCTCATATCTCCCAGAACTGATAATTGCCTTAGCCTCTATTTGCCTATTCTTCAAATTATGCGCTTTTACCTCTCCAACGTATCATAAACTATGCTGCTCGTGTCCTCTTGCGTCTTCGACGCTTCGACCATATCTCCCATAAGCTTTCCGTCTTATCTCAGACAACAATTAACCTTCGTGTTGAATTTCGTTTGCATATCGTTTCCTTTTTTCTTCTATTTTGTCACTCACCATCCTACTTACATCTTTAATATTTTGATGTTTCACAATCTGCCTTCTCGGCTTTGCGTTGAAGTAATTCGCTACTTCTCCACGTCTCTCCGCACTCAACCAACTAAGGTATCCGTTCTTTTATCGTCGTTGTTTTACTTGCCAGGAATTCTTTGCCATCTTAGTCCGCTATTCCTCGCCGATTCCACTCTTAAACGACGTTCCTGAACTATGGCTCATCCTCCACAATAAATCAAGAAATATATTCCCTCGACATCTTATCTGATTCTCATTTCTCATTTCATACAGCGAATTATAAGTATAATATAATTATATTTCCAAATTGACATATTGACATTTAAAGGCTTATTATGTTGCTTTAATTAAGATGTCTCCGTCATGCCTTGAATTATCCTGTGCGTTTTCTGTATACAGTAAAAGCGAAGATGACAGATCAATTACAACAGCAAAAAACAACGCTCAAAGTGTTTCAAGCTTTGTTGCTGGAAATGTATGTAAAAATGTTTTATTCAATTTTATTAAACTTACTATTTTAACAATACCAAATTTTATTTTTAATTTATGTTCTTCAATTTAAGTTTCTTTAAGTTTTGTTGTAGTAATTATACTTTTTATCGAAACATTAAACAAAAAATAAAAGCTATAATTGATTTTCAATTATAATATAATATAATATTTAAAATATCCATTAAAATTCTTCTTGCTGGTATAGCTGAACGATAAATGTTTATTATAAAACGGCTATAGGTGAGTATCCTCAGGCATATGAACAAAATACTTTCAAAACAAAAAATTGTTACTTTAAATTTTTTGAAAATGTGATGTTTATATTCAGAATCAACCACGTGCTGTGTCTCACTAAAAATTTAAATTTGCAATAATTCGGAAAATTCTAAATTCGCAAAACAAAAAGTTGAACCAGAAACAAAGATTTTATATTAATTTGTTAATTGTGATTTAATCACGGAATAAAATTAATCTGTAAATTGTGATATAATTCTAGATTAAAATCAGACTTATTGTCGGGCATTAAATACACTTATTTACTAATAAAATAAGCCTCTATTTACTAATAAAATAAGCCTCTATTTATAACTTCATATGATAAATAATATTTTAACACATTAATATTTAATATAATTAATATTTTAATAACACGTTTTCTGCATCTTTTAGCAAGTGTTGGAATATCGTACTAGAAATGATATAAAAATTGTAATTATCTTGCCTTATTCATTTAGCCAGTTTATACCAAGTTTAGCTAATGTATACACTTTGTGATCTTTATAAAGTATTTTAGAAAACAACATTATATTTACTAAAATTAGGTTTTTTCTTAAAATTATTATAAAATGATATTAATTATTATTAAAAATGATTAAGCATTTTTCTGTTTAAAATTTCGATTTCATGGGTATTTCCTGATTTTAAATACCGCTGTCTAGATTACGGTATGTACATATGTGCGTGCTTAAAATATTTTACTCGAAAGGTAGCAATTCTCGTTTAACAGAAATTTTAATCAAAAGTAATGCTTCAAAACTTCCTTTTGTTTGCTGCATCAATAATGAGGATGCAAATCGTGTTTTCGGACAATAATTTGACCAGCTTTATATTTTCGAATATAAAATGGCATGCTTAGATATAGATTAAACCGACTCGAAACAAAATGTCTGTTGACCTTTTCATATTTTTTAAATAGCAAACACCTGTTATAATTTTTGAAGTGTTTTAAAAATAAGCTACAAACAGATTTATTTCCTGGAACAGCAGCGATTTCACGTATTATCTTTATCTAGTTCAAACATGGGCGTTATCGTTCGAAGGGTAGTCTTTCAAAAAGCAGCAAATTTTCGAATAATTGTAAGTATGTAACTTTGGTTTACGATTTTTAAATACGAAATTCAGCCCAAGGAAGGAGAGAAGACAGAATGACCATGAAAATTCTATACTTCATTGACCTTGCTCGTAATTACGAATACATCCGAACAATCATGAAATTTTTTGACGATAACAGAAACATTGTGAAATCAATATTTCAGTATATACGACATTATGAGAATCAGTTGCGTATAGGAGAATTAATTCTACACTTACTCAAGGTTTGTTATTTTTTATTACTTTAAATCTTAACACATTTAATTATTTTAATAATATGTTATTTTTTAATAAATTTATTTAAATTAATTAATGTCTTAATTATTTATCATAATTAATCAATTTAATCGTATTATTTGTTATTTGATGCAGAAATAATGTAATCGTTGTTTTAATTTAATATCTTTAGTGATAAAATAGTAATTAGGAATTAAACTAAAGTTTTTTTTGGAGTGTTCATTAATTATAACATTTAGCTGCAGTGAAGACTGATATTTAATCTGTTTGTCAGGAAAATATTTGTTCTGTCTCTTTATTGAGCTTATTTCTAGAAAATGGAGAATTGTTTTCTTGTAGACTTTTGAATACATTAATCCCGTTGAGTTGTTTACCAAAGATTAAATTCACTTTCTTTTTGGCATTCATATATTGGGTTTTGTGTTGATTTTTAAGCACACATAAGTAAAGATCGACATTTTATCGACTATTCATTGGATAATTATACTTTTGAAGAGTTAGCCAGTGTATCAAAAATTAACTTAAAGATGCCACATTATTCAATCGAATGTCCAGATTCCCAAAATATTTGTCACAGTTAAGGATATCTCAGAATAAACATTACTTTTACTTATCGGTAATTTCATTGGTTCTCAAAGAGTTCAATAAAGTTTATCTCCATCGGGATTTCATTCAAACCTACTTTAAAAGACGTAAGAGAGCTTTGCTTACTTAAAAATTCCAAAATATTTAAATTACGGAGTCAGCCTAATTAAACTACATATTGTTTTTTATTATAATCATAAATAATATTTATTGAATTTTGGGTTGAATAAAACCAAAATAAATAATTAAATATAAATTAATTAATATAAATTAATTATAAATCATTAATATATGATTTATAATATAAAGAAAATTTGTATTATGAAGAAAATGTACTATCCCATTTCTCATAATACCAACATTACAGAGATGTTTCGTGTTGAATTTTGGAATACAAAAATGACGAAATTTTTCATGACGAGAATTTATGTTTTCGAGATTATTTTACTGTTTTTTAAATCATTGAATGCATTGTTGTTTAAATTTAAACAGTTTATTTAGTGGCATTTCTAACTACATTCAAAGAAATAAATCTTCAAAATATACATAAAAATTATATATTTACCTTATATTTCCAACACATCATTTCCTTCTGGAGTACAAAAACGCCTTTAGCATTCACATATATTTTTAGAAAATTATTGAATTTGAATAGGAATGTAAATGGGAGAGATTTATAACAAATTATTGAATCACTGACTTTTAATCAGTGATTTGATCAGAATTTAATGAAAATATTAGGATACTTTTAATAATAAAAAATAATATGAATAATATGAATTGCTGAATTTGAAAGATATTGTTTTTTGAAACTTAATAAAAATATGTTTCACTATATAAATTGAACATTTTCAATCTTTGAAAAAGATTAATTAATTTCGCTGATTAAAATATTTTTTTGTATAACCTTTTTAAATAAAAAAATTATATTAAATAAAATATTATTATTGGCATTTATAGTCTTTCTACCCGTACAACTTGATTATTTCAGAATCCAGTTTTACATGTAATTTCTTCAATTTAATGCTTTTGACATCATATAGCGGACTTGTAAGCGTGCAGCTGGCACGCATCCGCCACGTTAAATAAATTATTATATAAGATATACACTTTTCCATATTACCAACCTTCCGATTTAGTGGAATCAAATCAATTTTTGAGCATTATTCATCGTAAAGTATTTTACATGCTGTGTAGGTGTCTTCAACCTGCATGCAGATTGAGAGCAACACAATTGATTGGTGGCACGGATATAAGAATCGGTGTCACATGAGACCGATTTAGTAAAGTATACTTTTCAAATATAAATGTTTTAAGAATTATTTACGATGTGTTATAATTAGCATTAATATTAGACATGAACACATAAACGCATATAAAAGTTTAAATTCTATTAGCGCACACAACATATATATAGTGAATATATAGTGAATTCTTTCTGCTTTTATCTCTATATACAGTATGTTTATCATGGGTATTCATTGTATGTGATGCAACTGATGAGGCTTCTCAAAACCGAAACAGTATGCCGTCTTGCAGTGTAGAAGCATGAAATTCTCTATATATAGAGAAAAGCAGATAGGTGTAATAGACAGTCCTGGTTGAATCAAACCTTTAATATATATATATATATATATATATATATATATATATATATATATATATATATATATATATATATATATATATATATATATATATATATATATATATATATATATATGGCCGAATTCTATAAAGATAATCCCAGACATCGGTTTAAAAGTCGTCGAATTATATATAATATTAATGTATATATAACCTACTTATATATTAGGATTTGAAATATCGGTATAATGCTAAAGTACGCTAGTTATAACACTTAAATGTGCCTTGTAAAATGATTGATACAAAAATATTGAATTTTTATTCGTTCTCTGTATTGTTCAAAATAATTTCTTTGTCTAATTTTACTATAAATATGTCTAAAGCAAAACGTTAGAATGCGACCATGTAAAAATACAAGAAGTAGTGCATATGTTAATGAACTTTGGGAAATGATTGAAAAATAAAATATTGAGTATCGGTAGTCGAAATGAGTTTCTTCTAATTGAGATTATATCAAATTTTAGATTAAATCAAATGGTATATCGATTATTGATATTTTCCACTAATTTTTTATAATTTAATAATGCTTATATTTGTTTAATTATACGTTCGATGTGCTCTTATTTTGTAAAGGGCGTTTAAACATCGAGTGTAATAATAAAATAAAAAATTATTGTTCACAAATTTTCGACTATTGCAATAGTCTTTTTCAAGTGGTTTGTTTTGACATAAAAAATTTTATATATAATAAAAATGGACGAAACCAAGAATGACGTGCTGATATTTAACTCTACCGATTTTGTAATGTGCTAATAGGGATAACTAACTTCCGATTATCCTTATTAATAAAATAAAAAATTATTATCTCCAAATTTTCGACTATTGTAATAGTTATTTTCATGTTTTAATAAAAAATCTATTTTTTGATTTAATAATTTTATAATTTTTATAATTGTAATATAAAATTATCTATATTTTTATTTTTGTATATAAGCCATAATAATTATTATGGTCTTTTTTTATTTTCGACAAGCAAAGATAAATTTTCTTAATCTTACAGTTACTTAAATATTTTTTGTCTGGTTTCCATCGGCGACAAATCAGAAATTATTAGTTTTGAGGCTAGGTTTTGTAATCTTTAATTGCATTTATTGATAGAGTTATCTCAATTCACCACAATATTTCGCCATTGGCAATATCACAAGAAAATTTTGTTGCTTCTATCCAATCGCATATCTTACCATTATAAGTTGCCCGAAACTTTATTACGACCAAAACAATTATTTACATAAAATCCTTGAAATTTACTATAATTATTGCAAAAAATTTCCTCGGAATTTATATTGGTAATTTGGTATGCTATAAATACTATTCATAAAATAAATAATCAAAATTATTTTATTACAACAAAAAAGAAATTGTTTAATTAAATTTCATAATAATCATATTGACAATATCAAAATATTTCTTAATATATAGTTCTATGATTTTACAGCGACAAAGAAATTAGTTTAATTGCAAAAATTACATTCGATAGATCTTGCTATCATTTTCAAATGATATTACCTTCAAATGAAGATAATAGCAGAAGCTATCGAAACATTGAAAATATTTGGAATTAAACTAATTTTGTTGTTCCTGTAAATTTTATATCAAATATAAAATTATATTTGTTATTTTTAATTAAAACGGAAGATTGATAATTTACTAAAACAATAAAATATTATAAATATTATATATTTATTTTGTTTTTAACAATTTACGTATTAAATTGTAAAAAATGTATTAAATAGGAATTATAAGAATTTAATTTTATAAGATATTTTCAAATTTTTATATTTTTATATAAATATTTTTATATTTTTATAATTTTAATTTATAGTTTAATTTATAATTTATAGTTTCATTATAAATTATTTTGATTATTAAATTTCAAAATTTTTAAATTCAATAAATATTAAACTTTACAATATTAAAATAAGGAATTCATTAATTTCTCCCTTTTAGTAGTCCGTGCTGGTTAAAATAAAAATTGCATAATCAGAATCGAGAACAAGTATTATTGATCAAAATATAAATAAATAATGATATATAAATATGAAATATAAATAAATATAGATAAATAATTTATTTAAATAATACAATATACTTAATTAAATAAAGCAGTTAGTTAAGATACTTTTTTAATTTTAAAAATCGACGACATAAATTTATAAATGTGTGAAGATAATGTATAAATCAGATCAGGACAAAAATGGCATTATGATAAATTCGCCAAAATTACTAGAAAATAAAATGAAATTATACTGGAACATAAATTTTACAAGAAACATATTTTTGCATGAGCATTTATGCATACCATATAATATAAAATATAATACATTAAATGATGAAATTTTAAGAATTGCAACAATTTTTAACGTAATTAGTTTTCTACAAAATCATTTAAATAATTTAATAGCTGCATATTTTAAACTAAGTTACTATAAAAATAAAATCAAACAGAAAATAGTCAAATATAGTAAAATAAAATTATTAAAAATAAATTTAAACTCTTAAGCTCGAAGATTTTTATAGATGGATAATAACTGATTAGATTATGTCACTGAGTCTACATATATTTAACTATTCATAAATAAAAAATTGTCTTAATAATTAATGTAATAACAATGTCGTCATAATTTAACGGATCAAGAAGTGTATATTTGAGATAATTACGGTATACATGAAAACAATCATATGGATTATGTATGGTTTAAATACAAACTTGAATTTGAATAAAAAAATGCAGGACTAAACGAAGAGCCAGAACAGGAGAATAAAGTAAAAAATAACTTATATCCTTAATAGATATAAACATTTAATTAACATCAATTAAAACTATAATTATTTTTTGACTGCACGTGTGTTCCGATGGGTTGTAATAGTATCCCAATTATTGCTGACTTGTTTTTAAGCTTTACAGAATATGAATTTGTTCATAAGTGTTTAAAAAATAAATCTAAATTATATACAGATATGAAATATATGTTTCGATACAATGATGATAAATAATTGTCTTCAAAATCATTTAAATAATTTAATAGATACATATTTTAAACTAGGTTACTATAAAAATATCATCAAGCAGAAAATAGTAAAATATATAAATCAACACAATAATATAAAGAATAAATTTAAACTCTTAAGTGGAAGATATTTTGGATAATAAATAATATAATTTGTATTAGAATAAGATACTTTAATAAATATAATACATTAAATAATGAAATTTTAAGAATTGCAACAATATGTAATGATATTGGCTTTCTTCAAAATCATTTAAATAATTTAATAGATACATATTTTAAACTAGGTTACTATATTCTATGTTACTGGATAATGATGGATAAAAATAGTATAAAGGTTGAATCAGAAAAAAAATTGAATACATATATACCAATATTTCGAAAAAATTGGTATATATCTAGATATGAACATTAAATTAACATCAATTAAAACTACTTTTAATTTTTATCTCAAAGATGACATATTAAAATTTACAAGAAACATATTTTTGCATGAGCATTCATGTATACCATATAATATAAAATATAATACATTAAATAATGAAATTTTAAGAATTGCAACAATATGTAATGATATTGGCTTTCTTCAAAATCATTTAAATAATTTAATAGATACATATTTTAAACAAGGTTACTATATTCTATGTTACTAAATAATGATGGATAAAAATAGTATAAAGGTTGAATCAGAAAAAAAATTGAATACATATATACCAATATTTCGAAAAAATTGGTATATATCTAGATATGAACATTAAATTAACATTAACTAAAACTACTATTAATTTATATCGTAAAGATGACATATTAAATTTACAAGAAACATATTTTTGCATGAGCATTCATGCATACCATATAATATAAAATATAATACATTAAATAATGAAATTTTAAGAATTGCAACAATATGTAATGATATTGGCTTTCAAAATCATTTAAATAATTTAATAGATACATATTTTAAACTAGGTTACTATATTCTATGTTACTGGATAATGATGGATAAAAATAGTATAAAGGTTGAATCAGAAAAAAAATTGAATACATATATACCAATATTTCGAAAAAATTGGTATATATCTAGATATGAACATTAAATTAATTTAATCAAAGATGACATATTAAAATTTACAAGAAACATATTTTTGCATGAGCATTCATGTATACCATATAATATTAAATATAATACATTAAATAATGAAATTTTAAGAATTGCAGCAATATGTAATGATATTGGCTTTCAAAATCATTTAAATAATTTAATAGATACATATTTTAAACAAGGTTACTATATTCTATGTTACTAAATAATGATGGATAAAAATAGTATAAAGGTTGAATCAGAAAAAAAATTGAATACATATATACCAATATTTCGAAAAAATTGGTATATATCTAGATATGAACATTAAATTAACATTAACTAAAACTACTATTAATTTATATCGTAAAGATGACATATTTAAATTTACAAGAAACATATTTTTGCATGAGCATTCATGCATACCATATAATATAAAATATAATACATTAAATAATGAAATTTTAAGAATTGCAACAATATGTAATGATATTGGCTTTCAAAATCATTTAAATAATTTAATAGATACATATTTTAAACTAGGTTACTATATTCTATGTTACTGGATAATGATGGATAAAAATAGTATAAAGGTTGAATCAGAAAAACATTGAATACATATATACCAATATTTCGAAAAAATTGGTATATATCTAGAAATGAACATTAAATTAACATTAACTAAAACTACTATTAATTTATATCGTAAAGATGACATATTAAAATTTACAAGAAACATATTTTTGCATGAGCATTCATGCATACCATATAATATTAAATATAATACATTAAATAATGAAATTTTAAGAATTGCAACAATATATAATGATATTGTTTTTAGGTCTTTTTTAAGTGTTATATAGGGACATCTATATTTTGACAAATAATAGGTGTTCCAATGGGAGGTGATAGTAGCCCAATTATAGCTGACTTGTTTTAAAAATTTAATAGATACATATTTTATTAAAATATATTTGACGATTTAATTTGTTTCGTAAAGACGACATTTAAATTTACAAGAAACATATTTTTGCATGAGCATTCATGCATACCATACGATAAAAAATTTAATACATTAAATATGAAATTTTTAGAATTGCAACAATTTGTAACGATATTGGCTTTATTCAAAATCATTTAAATAATTTAATAAATACATGTTTTATTAAGGAAATACATCATTAGTATGTTTGCACTATTAAGCCCAATTACTATGTAATAGGGCTTCCATATTACTACGTAATAGGGCAGCCGATAGTATGTAATGATATTGGCTTTCTTTTGAATCATTTGAATAATTTAATAAATATTTTAAATTAGGTTACTATAAAAATACCATCACACAGAAAATCGTAAAATATATAAATCAAAACAATAATATTAAAAATAAATTTAAAATCATTAGCGAAAAATTTTATGGATGGATAATAAATAATATACTTTGTATTAAAATAAGATATTAGATAATCGAATTTCATCATAGGAAATACGTCATTAGCATGTATTTGGCTCCATTGCTATGTTGGGTCTAGGAATAGCTGCAGAAACTTGATAAAATAGCAGTTCCTCCAAATAACCTATAATCCTTATTATGATACATCGTCTGTTATTCATTAGTCAATTCATAAAAATTTACTTTTATTTTAAATTCCAATTTTTTATTTTAACTTGATATAAGTTATAAAATTTTATATAACTTATTCTTTTGCCGTTAATCCCGTATGGAAGCGGGATTAGTTCTCAATGTACTCGTCCTTTATTTCGCACGGTTATTGGCTTGATCCGATGGCAATCGAGCAGCTTGCAAATTCTTGTGCAGCGTGTCGAGCCATCGCCGCTTCGGTCGTATTTTCGGATCTTTGCCATCTACCTGGATGCTCAAACCTGCTTTCATCATTGAGTTTTCAGTTGCACAAAGAGTGTCGCCGAACTATTGAAGACGGACTTCTTACATTTTTCTTTGATTAGCCAACACTATACTGTTGCCAGATCTCGTTGTTGCGCACATGGTCAAAGCGAGTTAAATCACTCGTCGATCTCGGTATATTAGTTTCCATGACAGCGATGCAATTTTCATCGCTATTTGTAATTGGCCAACACTCGGCACCATATAAGGCCACAGGATGGATCACTTTTCGACATATTTTGGATTTAATACAATTTTTCATACCTCGATCGCACAGAGCACTAGTCGTCGCACGTCACTTGGTAGAAACATCATTTATTCTCGCATTCACTTCAACTGTAATGGAATCGTTAGCCGAGAGTATCGAATCGAGATATTTAAAGTTTTTGGCCTGAATCAGATTTGTTTCATCAATACTTACTGTGTCAGTTTCATTCGAATCCGTCGTCAGATACTCAGTCTTTCGGGGATTCAAACGCAATCTAACGGTCACTCCATACGGGACTTGATTCGCTATATTCATCTTGTCGTTTGATGTCAAGAAAATATCATCCGCGTAAAGTATTGTATATGGTGCATGACTTTGTATCTTACTAGTTATTGAATTCATTTCCGAGAATGAACAGAATTGGAGAAAGGGCGCTTCCGTGATGAACTCCGACGGATACTCGAAACGGCTTAAACATTTCGGCCGGACTTCGTACTTTACTTTTCGAGTCGTGATAGAGCTGGCACATCTTGCGAATCGTTCTGGAACATCATGTAGACCTAGGGTATATCAAACGAGTTCATGCGGCACACGATGGAATGCCTTCTCCAAATCAAAAAATGCAACATAAAGGGGTTTGTCTTTGTCTCGATGCTTTTCAATAAAATCTTATATAACAATTATTTATTATTTATAAATAATAGAAGTTGTGTAGCTACAAGGCCACACTGATGAGGCCGTGATAAGTATACTAAGGTCGAAACGCCTCATTGGGGGGTCTAGGCGTCTGTGGTAGGCGCATTCCGGGTTATGTATCCGACGATATTTGTAAGAAAGCATGAAGTTTGCACTTTTCTATTTGTCAATTAATGAAAGTTGTATTGACATTCTGATTTATAGATCAACACCAGTAGTTTTATACATATATCATAATATATGCTATCATATAACGATAATAAGGAAATATATTTCCTTACAAGGAAATGCTGGTTCATTAGGTTTAGTGTGTTCTTCCATACCCAGCAAAGCAGTTGAAATCGCTTATAAAGTAAGACATTTTTACATTGCAATAATAAACCCATATGGATTATGTGGAAGTATATACTGCTATCAGCAAACTATACATTACGATCATTAAATTTAAAAGCAACACTATATAAACAATAAAACGTTGACATGCTTTTTCGCAAGGATCATGACAGGACATGTGACACAATGAAAATATTGTCATTGTGGATGGATAATAAAAATATTGTATTATAATAAAATACTTGATAATCGAATTTCATCATAGGAAATACGTCATTAGCATGCATTTGTATGTATTAGCATGTATTAGCATGTATTCATTTTGTAAACGAAATTATAAGCGATGTAAAATGTTTCCGGTTATGCGGTTTTGATTCAAAAAGATGAGATCGCATTACCTGTGAGACAGCTCATAGTTTACAGTTCAAAATAGTAAATCTTTTCTAATCGTGCTTCTACAGTTAATCGTGGGCTATATGTCAAGATTAATTAAGCTAATTGTTCAGGATTGTATTTCACATCACTGAATTGTTTTACTCAGTGCTTAAAAAATAATTATGCATTTATTCATACTACTTTAAATTTAAATACTACGTTAATTTCTGTTAAACTCAAATAACATATAACATTAGAAATTAAACACATGGTATATTTGATTGTCAATTTACAACATTATGCATATAATCATTATATAAATTAAATATATTCACTTTATATCCAACTTGCATAAAAGAAGCGGCATTATAACTTTAAACAATTCTAGCTTAATATCTTGATTAGTTGCACATTCAAAATGATAACGAAGAATTATCACCTTGAAGATAAATAAAATCCTGAAATTCCTTTAGCGAATTATTAGAATTTACTAGTTAAGAGCTCTTTGTCACATTGTAAACTTTAAATTTAATAAAAACAATAATATCTGCAATTATTAAAAGCTTTTATCTTACATGCTAAATTCACAAATTAAGATATTAACAGATTAATATCATTTAATCTTAAACTACTATCAAGTTGATAAGAATTTTTTCACGAGTACACGCTTCTATTATCCGTACAACTTATAAACGCCAATAATAAACGCTAGTATATGTAGGTAGACATGCGCATTTATCCTAATATGTCTAAATTATTCTGCTATATTAATTTATCAATTTTCGAATCAGAATAGTTTCATCATCCTAAAGTAACTAAATTTTAAGGTTTCAGTTTACACCAAACAAATTCATCATAATTCCACTAAATTGGTCTAGCACAATCATAAATGTCAATATTTTGACTATCATCTTAAAGAAATTGAAAACTGTTTGCTTTCATTGATTATTTTAGAGTTTTGTAAATATGCAGGAACAAAGAATGTGAGTGATAATAGTTTAGTTCATAAATGTATCATTATTTCAATAGCTTTTGATATAATCAAAAGGAAATTAAAAACTGTTATTTTTTACTAATTTTTTACAAGTTTTTTTTGGCAGGAACCAATAAAGTGTGTGATAATGTTTTAGTCCATGAAGATTATAATATTTCGATAGCTTCTGATATAATTATTATGAAATTATAAACGGTTTGTTTTCACTGCTTATTTTATAGTTTTGTAAATTAAAAGGAACCAAGAAAGTGAGTGATAATGTTTTAGTCCATAAATGTCTCATTATTTTGATAGCTCCTGGTATAATTATTTATAAATTCAGAAGTGGTTTGCTTTCACTGATTATTTTAGAGGAACCAAGAAAGTGGGTGAAAATGTTTTCGATAATAAAGGTCATAATATATCGATAGCTTTTGATATAATTATCATGAAATTATAAACGGTTTGTTTTCACTGATAATTTTATAGTTTTGTAAATTAAAAGGAACCAAGAAAGTGAGTAAACATGATTTAGTCTACGAAGGTTACAATATTTCGATAGCTCCTGATATAATTATTAATAAATTATAAACGGTTTATTCTCACTTTTTTAGAGTTTTTTCATTTTAAAAATAATTTGAGTGTTATGTTTATTAAAATTTCAGACTGTTTATCAGTTTGTAATCCAAACAAATAAAAAGTTTTTTCATTTTAAAAATAATTTGAGTGTTTTTATTAGCTTTCGACCAAACGGTTTCAACAGATTAAAATTAAAATCAGACAGAGATACAAGTTTTATACTAGGAATACCACGGAAGAAGTATTCGCTTCGTGATAGTCCACAATTTCATGCGATTGTATCGTATCCAGTTAGAATTTCCGGCCACATTCGCTTCGGAATAAAAATTCTTTTTAAGACGACGTAAGTTGTTTTAAAAAATCTTAGCTTTTAGACAGTTGCGTGCAAATCTTTGATTAGATTGTATCCATCACTCATTATAGACTTGCGAAATACAGTTTTGGTTTCTTTTTGTTTGAATCGTTTTTATTGTCAATCCTGAGCTTTCGTTTTGTAGTGACCGAGTTGTTGATAAACGGTCCTTGTCAACACTGTGTTTGATAAAAAATCAAACAGAATTAAATTTTGGGTATCCTCTTTGTGTTGTTTTTTCTTTACAGTACGTTTAGATGAGAAAGCCGGTCGTGTACAAGTGGTATTGCGGTATCACGTAAACGAATGGACTTCTTCCGTGGTATTCCTAGTATAAAACTTGTATCTCTGTACTGTCATTTTAATTCTGTTTGATTTTTTATCTGTTGACAAGGACCGTTTGGTCGAAAGCTCCAATAAAAACGATTCAAACTGTATTTCGTCAGTCTATAATGAGTGATCGATACAACAATTTAAAAAAACCTATTTTTAACAAAGTGTTATTTTTACTAAAGTTACACATTTTTTATGTTTACAAACAAATATAAACTTTGCAAGTTTACAAAACGTTTTTAAACAGTATTAAGTTGATTACGACGGATGTAAAATTCATGGCAAGAAACGCTATCTAATTTGCGAATATGTTCAAATATGTTCATTTGAATGTTATTTTCATTTAGTATGTATTTTAGTTTTTCTTACATCAAATTTGTATCCAAAACTTGCTGCATTCTACTTATTGTTTTAATAAACAAACTCTTATTATTGTAACGTCGAGCTTTTTTGATGAATTCCTAAACTTTGGGATCCGCAACAAGAATTTTTATAATAAACCCAATTGTTGCTGAATCCTGGATGTGCGTCGCAATTAACAAGATTGTCATTTCCCGACATACAATCACAATGTTCCAGAAGTATTTGTTAATTTTCAACAATTCCACATCTTCAAGGAAATGATAGAACATATTTCGATGATTTTTATCAGTTTATTTTACTGGAATCCGATGCTTAATATATTGTTGCTAATTTTGAAATATTTTTTCCATATATAGGCAATTTATGAGGATTTCAAACACAACATGGAGGAAAAGAATTGTGTTGAAGCGTTGTACGGACACACCGAGAATCTTCTCTCGCTCATTGTCGATATAATTGACGGTGATAGCTCAGTACTTAGGTACACTTCCCTTTGCTGCATTAACAAGCTTTACGATATATTCACCTTACACAATTTGTTTCACCCAGGTGAATACCACTCTTGGTATATACCTTTGACTAAACGCGATAATTTGCTTGCGTCAACTACTACCATCGATAAAAGAGTATCTTCAAAGCATAAATTATCAAATGAAGGTGATAACGGCGATGGTAGAAATTTAAATACGAAATCGACCAAGAAAGATAAATCGGATGCCGACAATGCGTTTGCGAAGGCCAAAGCAAAGTTATTTAGTAGAACGGATTCTGTGGAATCCCCTGCAAGTGAACCAAAGGAATCTAACTTTTATAGAAATCCGTTTTCAATACTACAAACTATTGATCCCGCTAAAATACTAAATTTGATCATTCAAGAACTCGATAAGCAACTTAGACTAGACGATCCTCGACCAAAATGCACACCATCGACAAGAAACTTATTGTGCATTCATCACTGCACTGGAATATTACTAGCGCGAATGTTTAGCGTACTTTGTCACTATAAATCATACCAGAAATGTATAATGAAACAAACAACACTACAAAAACTGGTATCTTTGCTTAGTGTCGATACTGATCCGGTAAGAACCTATATCTAAGCTATTTTCTTTTGAATAGCCAATTTAATAACGAATATTCAGGTGTCAAATAAATGATTAATAATAATTATTAATATTAATTAATTATTATTAGTATAATAATATTAATCAAATTAATACAATATTAATCTAATCTATACAATATATAATAATGATTTAAATTATGATAAATAATTTAAATAATGATAATCAATTAATAAACAATTGATTATCATTATTATTTTTTCAAATGAATAATTAATTATATATTTATCCAATGCTATTTATTACAAAATCATTCTATTTAAAATATATTTTTAGATATTTTTTATTGAATTAATAAAATATAAGTTATCACAATTTTATAAAATTAAAATAATTATCTTATAACCGCCATTGCTTTTAATTTATCAAAAACAACAATAAAAAATATATTGAATTTAAATACATTATTTTGTTACAAGAAGGCGAGGAAATAGGAATATTTATTTGATTAGAAAAATCCAATATTTTGACGGCACTACGGCACGTCATCTTCAGGGTTGTAAGAATATTAATAACCAAGACAATTTTAACGTTAAAATTTGGAAACGAATTTTCTACATTATTTTATCATAATTTAGTAAAGCAAACAATTTTAATTGAAATATTAAATATTAAATTTAATAATTAGAACATAAAAGGTTTTATGAGAAAAACATTTATTTAGGAACTCATGCGTCTCGAGCATGAATATAAATATATTACAGTCCATACAAGTATGAATAAACGGGGAAAAGGGTTTACACGCTAGAAATTTAAATTCAATATTATCAGAAATCTAAATTCAGAGAACTTCAAATAAAAGTTAACATCACCGCTTTATTCCATCAATTTAGTGTCGACATGGTAAAAATCAAAGGACGTTAAAGATATAACGAATATTTCACATTAATAGTTGCAGTACCTCAGAAGTTTGCATATATACCGAACCAACTTATAATAAAAGGTTTTATTATAACTACAAAAATTTCAATACAATATTTAAAAAGCTGTTGAAATCATTTCAGAAAGCAACAACTTAGCTTTTTGAAAATTGGTTTCCTGAAGATGAAATGAAAAAAGATGCAGTGGATTTTATATTAATATAAAATGTTAGTGTGTAAAATTTTTTGAATTCATTTTTTTTCATTAAAATGCATTTTAAAGAATCGTTTTTTAAAGAATCAATTACTAAATAATGAAGTCAAATGAATATTTATAATATATATAATGCATGTAAATATAGCGAAGTATTAATTTTTAGATATCCATGTTATATTTATATTTTATATTTATATTATATTTATGAACTTTAAAAAAGATAAAAACAACTACAAATAACGATTTGTTTTTAAATAACAACTAGAAACAACGATTTATTTGAATGCAATGCGGAAGTTATTTCGTTAATAAAGGCAACTAAATACAACTTACTAAATCATCTCTTATTTATTACTTATAAACTTTATTAAGTTGTTACCAACTTAATAAAGACGCATAATATAAATCCGATATTTTGTCTATTAGTCAGTGCTTTAAAAACAACTTGAAAAATGTCGAGAATCCAGCATTATTCTTCTTATTCTTCAGCTTTTCTCCCGCTTTGAGAGGGATCGGTTATGTGAGATTTAGCCTCCATTTTGCCCTATCTTGAGCATGGTCTGGGTTAAGTCCAGGTGCCATCAGATCTTCATGAAATCTATCTAGCCATCGTCGCTTGGGTCGACCACTCGAGCGTTTGCCTGTGATCTCGTGCTTTAAGGCGATCTTTGAAAATGCAACACGTGGCCGTACCACCGGAACTGGCCTCTTGCATTTTGCTCACGATGGGGGCGACCCGGTATCTTAGAGGATATCCGTATTTTTTACGTGATCACATCGCGTTATTCAGCTTATCTATCGCATCATTTGAGTATCCATGACTGCTAGGCTTCGTGTCGCTGCCTTGGTAATAGGCCAACACTCTGTGCCGTACATGGCCACAGGGAGGATGATTTAACGATAGATATAAGCATTAAGAGCGATAGATTCCAGCAGTTAAGATTTCAGCATTACATATTGATATTTTGTTTTATATGATTAGATAACAACGAATTATGCATTCTTAGTTATATTTAATATATTATTTAATATTTATTTTAATATACTTAGCACATACTATGCCTCTTATTGCAAGCACTGGGAATTCTTGCAGCTATTCCAGCGTTCCATCAGCAAATGACACTAGTAGACTTACCTGACGCTATTATGAATCTCATTCTACCGGGAGATCAAATGTATTATACCTCTACTACAACAAAATTTGGACCACATATACGTTTTCTTGGTGCACGAATATTAGTATTCATGGGCCTTTTGAAAAAGGTTGGCAATACAATAAACTTATTTAAGTTTATCAGTAAGTTCCTTATAACTTTTAATTGTTTCTAAAGTTGTTATCACATTCATTAATTTATTGTTGTTTTCCACATTAGTGTTTTACAATAGCTATTTTAGAGTTGTTTCAGATTATTCTCATTATTTCATATTTACTAAATTGTACATATTTGATTAATATCATTGAACCTCATTCATGTTAGATCAAAATACGAAAGAAAATTTACTGTTTTGAATCACTACTAAAAATTATCTGAATGACGATATCAGGATATCCTAGATTTACAAACAATGATACATAATTTAATATTAATCAATAATATTATATTAACAATATTTATAATATTAATAAATAACTTTATTTATTAATATATTTTTCATTCACATTATCATATTAGTAATATGATATTAATATTATAATATTATTATCTTATCACTAATATTAATGTTATTTATGTTGACTATATTTAAAAGCTTAGAGCCTCTTTTTATTCAGCTTACTGAAAAGCGTGTTTAGAATATTTCATGCATAGGCCATTTTATCGCAATGTCGTCCTGATTAAGTTTATTGATAATACTTAATATCGGTATTTTTAATCCATAAAATTTACAATTTTTTTAATTTTAAACAATACTTTTATAGCATCCTGAAAATAAAAATAAATAATTCAGGATCAATTACAATTCTCGAATAAATAATTTTCTAACTAAATTTATTAATTTTAATAGCGATAAGTTGATGTAAGTAATTTGTTTCATTTACATTTTAATCAAATTAAAGTATTAAAATTCAACAATACTAAATTCAATATTATTACTGTAATTATCGTTGTAATTTTTCATTAATTCGATTATTTAATTATTTGATTATACCGGTTTGATTATATCATTTTGATTATATCGTTTTGATTATATCGATTTTATTATATCGGCTTGATTATATCGGTTTGATTATATCGGTTTGATCATATAGATTTGATTATATCGGTTTGATTGTATCGTTTGATAATATCGTTTTGATTCAGATGGATTCGCTATAATTATATCGGATTATATCATTTGATTATTCGGTTCTGATTATATCGGTTTGATTATATCGGTTTGATTATATCGATTTGATTATCTCGATTTGATTATCTCGATTTGTTTTTCTCGATTTGATGATATCGGTTTGATTATCTCGGTTTGATTATATCGTTTTGATTATATCGATTTGATTATATCGGTTTGATTATATCGGTTTGATTATATCGGTTTGATTATATCGGTTTGATTATATCGGTTTGATTATATCGGTTTGATTATATCGTTTGATTATATCTAGTTTGATTATATCGGTTTGATTATATCGGTTTGATTATATCGGTTTGATTATATCGGTTTGATTATATCGGTTTGATTATATCGGTTTGATTATATCGATTTGATTATATCGATTTGATTTGATTATATCGATTTGATTATATCGGTTTGATTATATTGGTTTGATTATATCGGTTTGATTATATCGGTTTGATTATATCGGTTTGATTATATCGGTTTGATTATATCGGTTTGATTATATCGGTTTGATCTTTTGATTATATCGATTTGATTATATCTATTTGATTATATCGGTTTGATTATATTGCTTTGATTATTGATTATATCGGTTTGATTATATCGGTTTGATTATATCGGTTTGATTATATCGGTTTGATTATATCGGTTTGATTATATCGATTTGATTATATCGATTTGATTATATCGATTTGATTATATCGGTTTGATTATATTGGTTTGATTATATCGGTTTGATTATATCGGTTTGATTATATCGGTTTGATTATATCGGTTTGATTATATCGGTTTGATTATATCGATTTGATTATATCAGTTTGATTATATCGATTTGATTATATCGTTTTGATTATATTGATTTGATTATCTCGATTTGATTATCTCGATTTGATTA
Organism: Pomphorhynchus laevis; assembly: GCA_012934845.2. Lineage (NCBI taxonomy): Eukaryota > Metazoa > Acanthocephala > Palaeacanthocephala > Echinorhynchida > Pomphorhynchidae > Pomphorhynchus > Pomphorhynchus laevis. The sequence goes on from WNNJ02000227.1 coordinate 33,052, forward strand.
TATCGATTTGGTTATCTCGATTTGATTATCTCGATTTGATTATATCGTTTTGATTATATCGGTTTGATTATATCGTTTTGATTATATCGATTTGATTATATCGATTTGATTATATCGGTTTGATTACATTGGTTTGATTATATCAGTTTGATTATATCGTTTTGATTATATCTGTTTGATTATATCGGTTTGATTATCTTAGTTTGATTATATCGGTTTGATTATATCTATAATTTTAATCTTTATCAATTGAAAAAATATTAAATTGTCAATTGTTTTAAGAAAACCCACAGAAATCAGTATTTTTTCTTAGCTGGACGATAGAGCAAATCGATCTTACTAAATAAAGATCTCAAGTAAACATTAAATTGTTTTAATAACATATTTATTATGGGTTTGAATAGAATATTAATCAACATTTACGAATTATTCATAAATAGCTCGATATTTGTTTATTGCAACCAATTAGCTATAAATTAATATATAACTTCTAAATGTTCTTTTAAATCATGTACTGCGCATTTTCACTTTTACAGCATTACCTTAAATTACGCAAGTTATATTTTTTAAAGCAGTAAATATTTTAAAATACATTCCGTATTGAAATTAAATATTTTAATGCATATATGTATTCATATTGCAAACCAGAAAGTATGCCAGATGAAGATCAAAGTTATTCTAACATAAATTACGAAAATAGCATTATCAGGGAGATAACCGTAGGTGAACAGTTGGTGACAACGATGTGGCAACCAATTGCGGCTATTAGCGTTGAAAAGCTAATTGAAATGTTGATAAAGGTATGTAAATTGTGTTCGAAATAAAAATTGCATACCTTTTATGGATATTATTACCAGATTAATATTTAATCTGGTAATAATATTACCATATTATATTACCAGATTGATATTTGTATATAAATTGCTTAGTACATAAAAACTATTCAATCCCAAGGAAAAGATAAACAACTATCTGATAACATCTTTTAAATGCAGGTGGAAAATTGTTATAAATAAAGTATTGGAACAAGTGTGTCTATTATATAAATATAAAATTATATTTTCACTGTTTTCCTCACAAAATATTCTATATATTATCGAATATATATTATAAGTCACAAAACGTGACTTCGCATTGAAAATTAGCTACAGAATTCTTTCTTCGTGACTTCCAATTTCATACACTCTGAGTGTATGTATTCCAAATGGATTCTAATTCCATACACCCAGGTGTATTGCCGGCTTGCGATATAAGGTAGCTACAATGTCGTTAGTGCTTTGTTATTTTGATATTTAACACTGATATTGTGAATCGTCTGCGATAGTGAGCCACCATGGGATGAAGTAGTCTTTAGAGTTTAACCTGACAAAATGTCAAATGATGACTGTTGAACATTCAGGGTAATGAAGACATCATAGACTAAACGTAATCATCGTGAATACGTTTACTGTATATCGTTCTGCAATTTCAGTAGCTTGTATATGGTGCAAACATCGTAGCAGTTGATCAAGAGAAGATTTGACAATTGTAGTTTTTAGTTACCTATGATGACCAAAATATCATTTAACTGTTTCGTATTAATGTTGTGTGTACGGTTGTTGTGTCATTTTGTTTGATATGACGCTGTCGTTGAAAGTTAATATTACTTTGTTTAGTACAATAAATTACTCTATAACGATAAAGATCACAATACGCCGCTCATGCTCTACAATAAAGACAACTAAAAGCAATTGCAATAAAAGTGACCATCCATTATCGATTAACATACAACGAGACTTGTAAAATTTCATCAATATGTAACATACGAGAATAACGTGAACATGTCCATAAAAATTAAATGTGGAATTTGTTAGAGCATCTGCATAAGCAACGATTTATATAAATGGTCAAGTTTATTCTTAGAAATAAAATCTTAAAAAAATCAAAACAAAGCGAAAATGATAAAATAACAACACATTAATCAATTACTCTCCGATACTTGCTTCATTAAAGCATCGTCTTAAAATGGTTTCTAAAGTGACATACAGCTTTTGGTATTAATAGCAAACCACTACATATTGTGTTTTAATGAAGCAATGCTTTAATTATCTTAAATTCTTTCGTAGATGTATTACTTGAATTTACAATTGTATCACATAACAGGAAAAACTAATATTTATGGCTGATTAAATTAAAAATTGTAAAATGTATTTAATATTTAGAATATTTCCGTCAGCAAAGATCATCGTGGAAATAGATACTATCATCCTCCAGATAACTTGCTGTCCCACCTTACATATTTAAACTGTATTGTTCATCCGGTTATTATCCTTAGACTCATTGCTCACAAGCTGTTTTCACGATATTTCACAGCAAAGGTAGACAAAGCAAATACTTTGCAAACTACATACGAGTTACCGGCAGTATTCGACAAGCCAGTACGAAAAAAGAAAAAGCGATCGAGGTCGTCATTGAGATCTATTGGATTTAAGACCAGCGCTAGTGGAGGAGGCGGAAGCAGTTCCAAACGAGCAGATCTGCTTAGCAGCAATAAAATAAATCTACCGATTAGCAATGCACATAAAATAAATAGCTCATTAAGTAACCATCATAATGTTGGAATTTCTGAATTCAAAAAGTGGTGTAATATATGGAAACGTAACGAACGTGAAGAAGATGAACTTGATTTGTTGTCCACCAAAAGCACAGGTCTCAATTCGGAAGCTGCTTGTTTTGAGAAACAATTACAAAATTTACATGATTACACATTTGATTTGAGTCGCATAAAGGAAAAGCGATTTCAATCGAGTTCGGAAAACCCAAAGACGCATGTCAAAAAATACGGTGTAAATTCGTTCAGTAGCTTTTATCGTCAGAAATCTAATACCTTCAATACAAATTCATCAATTCAATCATATCAGGACGATATGAGTCTTATTAAGAAAGAAAAGTCGATAAATGACAGAAAGTCTGTTAACCATTGTATTGAAGCTACTAAAGATGCGTTGCGAAAACTATTAATTCCAACGCAAAGAACATCAACTCGATCAATTTCATCAGCTCGCTTAAGTGATTCTGCTTCAACGTGTAGTAAGCGATCAAGGAAATGTCGTCAACAAAATCTAGAACAGACACAAGCTAAGATCGGTAGGTGTTATTCACAGCCTGATATGATTTCTATCATAGGAGATGATTACAAAGAGTTAAATTCAAAAGATCAAACTAATGCTCTCGAACGAAAGGCATTCAGTATTGGAGAGCATAGTAATTCACCAAGTGATGAAGATTGCTTTTCAGATGTTTCCTTTAATATCAATAGTGATACACAAAGCAATTGCTCTGAAAATTATAACAGATTCAATCAAACAAAACTGTTGCCAAGTGTAGTCAATAAGAGAATGACACTACTGTCAAAGAGTGATGAGAATTTTGGTTCAGTGCCTAATGAGCGAACCACTCGAATGCTGCTGGACGTGAAAACAGCTTGTAATAGAAGAAACTCAAGATCGTCCCCAAGTGAAACGTATGATTCGAAAAACGTTTCTGATATGTCAACTCATGAAGCAGATGTTCTCGAAAATGAAATAGATGATAACCAGACAATAGAATTTCTTAAATATTGGATCGATAACTGTAAAGAAGATATGATAGGTATATGAAATACCCTATTTAAATAAAATTTCCAAAAAATAGGGTACACAATTATCACTTTCGATGTTATAAATGTTATTTCCAATTATAATATACAGTTTCTTTAAGCTAGTTGTTTAATTTAGCTCTACTTAGTTATATGTTCCATTGGATCTAAATATTAAGATCAACTTTTACGTAGAATATGGATATCTGTTTTCTTCTATAGTAAAAAGACGTGCCCTTATCGGACGTCACATGTTTTGTAAGATCAATATTTTGTATGAAACAATTTGAGAGATGACACATACTAGATTGTTTGCTTATATGCATCAAATAGTATTATTTTTCAAAATGTGTACTCAACATGATTAAAATTAAATGCACGATTTCTTTGATAATAGCCACCTAATATTTCTATTTTTCAATTGTGATTTTGTGGTTTATCATATGAAAATAAAGTAGAATTAACAAATATTATTATTGCGTCATAAACTGTGAAAATAACAAAGAAAATACCAAATTTAATAATAAATTTTAATTGATATTCATTGACTTTCGCGTTTTCAATCGAAATTTTAAAGAATTCATATACACAAACTTTATAAAATTTCAGAAACAAATGTTACTTGTTTTATAAATCAAATTCATATTATTGAATTTAATTCAATAATAAGATTATTGAACACAACTTTCAGTCGTGTTCAAAAATTCGGTAAAATCTTTATAATCTATCTAATTGGCAGAATCAAAAAATATTGCTCCTGATTTTAGTTGTATTTTGAAGCAAAATTATTAAAGTGATTGAAATTGTTTGAAATATTCATTATACACGAATTATATGCTGAAAGACTTAACGATTAAAAATTATATGTAATTGAGTATAAAATTATAAAATTATATATGTAATTAATTAAATATTAATTTTACATAATAAAGAAGTTTAATAAAAAGAAGTTTAATATTTTCATAAAAAAAGTTTTTAATCTTTTATATGTTTTCAAATAGTGGAGCAAAAGACGGAATGCAACTAAAAATGAATTATATGTAAAATATAAAATTATAATTATTTTATTTATTAATTATATATAATATTTACACGGTTATAAACACACTGAAAACAGTAACAACAGTCCTAATTATATTCATTTTATTTTTCAAAATAATATCAGATTTTAACTTATTTTTGTCTAGATGAGTACGTAATCGAAGAACTAAAACAGTTTCTACATTTGCTCGAGCTGACAAAAGGCGAAGATGACGAACTAGTCAAGGAATTATTAAAATTTCTCCAGGAAATGGTATTACAGGGCTTTTAACTGAAATAAATTCTAATAAAGTTAAAATATAAAATTAGCTTATTGAAACTACATTTACTATTGAAATAATATTAAATAAAATAAAACCGAAACTTTAACATTATCAAAACGGTAATTATGTCTTTAATTTTTATATTTATACTCTTTGTTTTAAATTTTACCCATTGTATGAAATACATTTATTGATGTCTTTCATATTACAAGTAAATGACATTGCCACAAACGATGTAAATTATTGGAAACAAATATTACAAAAACCGTTTTGATATAAATATCACTCGTACTGTCAGCTGGTGCATCAAAAACGTTACTCATAAACCCCTATATATAGTGTCTCTTTATGGTAGAGTTATTATCGTAGATCTATGTAGCAGATCTACTATGTAGCTCTTCTACATATAGTAGAAAGCATGGCCCCCGAAATTTTACAATTGATTTAGCATTTATTTCACATTATAATTCACCTTATAAAACTATCTAAGTGCTTTAGATATTTCAAAACCGCACCTATAATCTTTTAGCAAGCAGCAAAAAAGCTGCTTGCCAAAAAAAATGTTTTAATATTAAATTAAATATTATTAAATATTATTAAATATTTAATATTAAATTTATTTATTCTCTCTAATATTTAATATTTGGTCTTAGATTTATCAGGATATTTACAATATGCTGTAATTTTTATTTAAAACCAAACTCTTTTTTATGCTATTTGGATATTTCCCAAATTTACATATTTACAAAGAGATTACCGAATCTAACAACATATATTATATCTAACTGTAAAACCTTAATTATGACCAAATTGCATTCATAAAGTTAAATAATTAAAATTTAATAAAAACTTTAATAAAGATACTTCTTATTTCTTTTCATTCACGGTTCCTGAAGCATCTCGCACTGACTTTTGCACGATCAGCTCAATCGTGCGTCGTTGGAATTTGCACAATTTGTTAAATAATATTGGATGTTATGTTATTATACTATAACCGTGCATCATTCATGAAATTCCAAATAAATTTACAGTTGATCATTATTTTGACTCAATTATAAAATACCAAATTATATTTTAGCATAATAAAGATATATTAACATATATGAAAACTAAACTATATGAAATAAACCGTTTTAAATGAAATAATTCATTTAACCTACACTTTTTTACTTAAAATTTCGAGTAATAGTGTTTAGCTACATTCGAATTTTTTTTAATTAAAATTGAAAGATGTAATACTTTAATTTAGTACCAAGAAACTAATGCTGACTTTAATGCCTCTCACGACAGCTCTGATATGCATTCATGTTACTTGGAGGTATTTTAGAATAACATAAGCTCGTTTGACATATTATTGTGAACAATATCTAAATTCTATATCTTTAGCTATCCCGGCAAGTTTTATCCAAACAACTTATTTGCTCCAAAGAGGAATCAGCCACACTAACTGCAATTCATTCAAAGATTGTTCAATTAGAGAGTATGTTAAAGACAATTATTTTCATTGATTTTTATTAAAAAAAATGAGAGTAAAAATTCCAATGACAAACTTTAATTATAGCAAATAGCATTCATAAAGTTTAAAAGTTAACATCTTTCAACACAGAATAGTAGCTTGTCATCTATGTGTATGAAATCTTTCAAATTTCTCAAAGTCGATTGCTTTAAAACGATTTCGCAGTAACTTATACAATCACGTACTACATTGTTCGGTATTTACACAATAAAATTTACACGATTTAAAAATGATGTCAAATAAAAATTAAATAATTAAATAATAAAATTTTAAATAATAATGAAATCTGCAATTGCAGAACAAGACTTCTGTAATTGCAAAAGTCTTAATTTTGATAAAATAAATGAGCATATATGCACTCTAGAATTAATTGAAAATAGTGAATTAAGGAAGATGATACCAAAAGGGTATAAATAATAAAAAAAGTCAATATAAATATTAATAAAAGTCAATTTTAATGAATAGAATAATAAATAACATACGATATATATAAGAATAACGGTTAGAGGTTATATGAAACATTATAGAAAACAGAATGCAATTGCAAAATTCTTAATTTTGATAAAATAAATGAACATATATGACTCATAATCTAGAATTAATTGAAAATAGTGAATTAAGGATAATGCTATCATTTTTCAAAATACTACACAATTTGTTAATCAAAATTGGATATATTACACAGTATGACTTGATTTTATAAATTGACTTTAGATAAAATTATTTTCAAAAGCCCGTTCATATTTTCAACGATTCAGCAGCTATTATCTAAATAATTTAATCAAGTCAGTTATCATGAATCGCATATAGACAATATTTTATCAATACACATTAAATCCACTTTAATCAAATATTAACGTATTGGACCGTTGTTTACTCAGCACATCCGTGCACCACCAAATAAAATATAAACCAAATATTAGATCAAATATTAATCACATATTCACGTTAATCAAATATTCATCTTTAATAAAAAAATTTATATATTTAATTACACGTCAATTAAATATATATATAATCATGCATTAACAACACAGTTTAAAATTGCTATTTGATTCAAGTCATCAAAAGGTACACGTGCTTTTTCACAATTTCTTCTAGATCAGTGAATAAATAAATGTCACTCATATAATAATGATAATATCTTTAATTTCATTTATAATACATCTAAATTTTAATTAAAATGCATCCACATAAACATTTCTTAAATTAATAAATGTATGAGAAAGGTTCCATTTTATTGAAAAGACGTGTCTAAGATTTTTGCATCATTATAACAAAAGTTACAAATATAACACGATAAAGAAACCAAATAGAGCAGAATTACTCACTGCAAATGTGCACGGATGCACGTCATATGAATTGGCGTGTGGTAGATTGTGCATTTCTCCACTTGGATTGCGTTTACACCGATGTTTTAAGGATTCTAGTTGAGTTTCAATACTGTAGATTGTAAATTACTGAAATTTTTAATAAACTCCTCTATACGCGGAATCCCAAGCATATCACTAACTAGAGAACTACAAGGAACACGTTGTGCCAAAACGGCTACAACTTTTGAAAGATCATTTGGTGAAATACCTAGTGTCCACTTTACAAATCACATGCATTTATCTGTATGAGAAAGTTGACAGCTTTTAAATTAACCCAGAAAGCTTATATTTCGTAGGTGAAAATAGGAAGCAGCATGACTCTAAAAATCTAAGGGCTCCCTTAAATAAATTGAGAACCTATGCTAAGTCATAATCGAAAAAGATGATCATTATCGCTAAGATAACTAGAACATTATCGCTAAGTCATTAGCGCAAGAACACAAACCAGAACAAAGTATAACCTACGCGCTAACAATCGTAGAAACGACTTAAGAAAGAAATAAATAACAGCTGATGGCGCTGTGACTCACATGGTGGAAAATCTAAAACACAAGATGCAAACTGTCATATGCGATATTCTATGATAAATAAGAAATCCAATTTACTTTTAAATTTTGTGAAATAGAATTTGGTAAATTTCTTCAAAAATTTAGGTCAGAGAAATTTGGTAAATTTCTTTGGCCCTGCTACCTGCTTTAAAAATATTAATTTTAAATGAAATTAATAACTTCTTAATTAACTTGATTAATTTTTTATAATTTTGAAGTGAATTGTAAACAAAAAGCTATTAACTTATTGTTTAATTCTAATAATTATGTTTACAGTGAACTGCTCTAATCGTACATCAGTAAACGGATATGAGTCGACTGGTGATATTCATTCGAATGACGTCTGTCTTAATCTGTGCCCATTCATATGTCGATGCAAGCGCGTTGATAATTTCCTTACGCAGATAGGTGGATATCAAAACGTTGTTACAAAAAACAAGTTGAAAGGATGGAAGTCAGAAAATTTCCAACTTATGGTTGACGTTAGTATTTGTAGTTACAAAAGTACTTCACTGACCAGATTTCACATATGACTATTTTATTAAATTAATAATTTGATTATAAATTTATATTTTTATCATGTTATTCAGCTTAGCTATAAAATAAGTTTTAATTATTTTTTAATTCTTATCTAGGTAATACAAAAATATTTTTAAATTATTAGATTATTATAAAACAGTTTTTAAAATTTTTATTAAATAATATATCAATTATTTTAAAAGGAAGTCATTAGTGTTTTTATTTTTACGTTTTTCAATATTTTAAGAATATACAAAACAATTTGTATTTATTCCCTCTGCTCGCCGTTAGTACAGCACATCAGACATTGTGCTGTTATTCTTGCAGATATTTGCAGTCCTAAAAATTATGAATTAATTTTAATTATTTAAAAATTGTGAATTTTTATGAATTTTTATTTCTGACATTTGTATTATTCTTACAAAATAGTGAATTCGATTAATAAACTGAGTCTACGTATTTTGTACTAAATATAAATTTAAAGATAAATAATTTAGATTTATATTAAGGCAAAATCGTTTTAAAACTCAATTGAATTGATTATAGATGACCCGATTAAAATCAATTTATCACAATTTATTAACCGATAGTTAAGATAAAGGTAATCTGTTATTTATTCAAGTTTCGAACATATTTCTCAACCCAATATAGCAGCAGGGCCAATTACAATCTAATAATGCATTTCTTAATTAGATATTTTTCTAGAGTATATTCATTTGTAATAATTAGATCTTTTTCTACCACAGAGTATATTCATTTGTAACAACTTTCAAAAGTTTAAATTTATTTTGATTTTTATGATATTTTGAAAAGTATTTGAAAAGTTAAAAAGAATTTTAAGAATTAAAATGGAATTTTTAAATTAATTTTTTGAATCGATTAACATTATCATATTTAAAAATTATAATATCAGATAATAATCGGCAATTCGTAACTAAAAATTGGATATCAATCGAATTTAATTAAAAAAGACAATCAAATTGCAAAAGAAATTACTATTCTATGAATATACTATGAATTATTAATTATGACTTTTTTAACAGAAACTTGATAATTTTAATTTAATCTTTTAATAATTTAATCGTTATAGTTTAACGTGTATTTATACAATCATATTCATATGGAAATATATTAGCCTTTAAAAATCCTGTTTATACTTATCTATTATTACGATTTAAAATTTTCTATAAAAATTTGGATGATACATTTTTAATTCCTAAAGGCCGACAGCAATACCCCACAATTCGCAAGTGCTTTGTTATTTAAAGTGCCATGTTACTTACATGTTACAATAAATGGGCAAAAATTTGCGTCTTCGACCTTTGATACACGTTTACCATATTTTTCTATTTTACAACTTGAGTGGTAACAATAGTGGGACTGAGGATTTCCAGGGCAATATGATCAAGCAAAATTGTTTAATGTACATATGTCTACAAGAGGCATCTCCGTTAAATCACCAAGCAACCCCAACATTCAATATCTACTCGCGCGTTCCTATATCTTGTCGTGGTCATTTGTTTTCAAATTTTATGTCATTGGGGACGTGCAATATTTTTTTAATTTTTAGTGTACTGAATCTAAGTCAATCCATAATTAACATTATTTTAAGTTATACAATTCTTTAGAAAATGACAAGACGCATCGAAAGTCTTTCGTTTAGCAATGACAGTCAAAAAATGAAGGAATTTTATATTCGTGTCGTTAGAAGTCTAGCTTCCTATGGTGCGTGGATTTTTAAGGTCAAAGAAATAAGGAACACAAGAACACACAGGAAGGTTTGCGTTAAAATTTACGTTAAGGTATTGTGTAAATTGATAAGTGTAAAATTCTAATCCTATAATCGATTTAAATTTTTTTGGTCTGATAGGTAATAATAGGGATCATAACTTTATTATATAACACAATATTATTTAAGTAAATACATTTTCGAAATAAGTTTTTTACAAACAGATTACATTTATGTTAAATAAAGTTAAATAAATATAATAGCTATAATATAATATTGATATTGCTATTATAATATAATACTAATATATATTATTATACTAATATTGGCTCTTATTAATATAATAGCCAATATTATTAATTAATAATTTATTAATCTGATTGGTTATAACAGATCATAGCATACATAACATAAATAATTTAGGATAATAATAATCAATTTATAAATAATTTCGTACTAATTTTGCAATTTATAATAACTTATAAATTATTTAATTATAATTAATAATTTAATTATAAATTATTAATTATTAAACTCATAAATTATTTAATTATTTAACAAATTATTTAATTACTAGCTTTATAAATATATTTTTTATATAACAGCGACTTGTAATAATTGTTTCTAATCTAAAATCACTACGTTCATATGCTGTGTTTATATTTAAATCATTATAATTTGCCTCTTTCATTAGTATATCATAATAAAGCTGTTTGTATGTGAAGACAAAGTTATTACTAGCTTTATCAATAGTTGTTATTATATAGTTATCCTTTAATTTAGTAAGTTCTTTATACATATCTTTATTAATTTTATCTTAGTTTTCCAAATGTTTATCTTAGATATATTCGAGCTTTCACTATTAATCAGCTTATTGCGTTTCCCTTAATTCACTATTTTCAAATAATTCTATATTATGTGTACATATATGTTCATATATTTTGCATGTATTTTTGATGGTTTGATTTTTGTTAGATAGGCGTTATAATTATTATAACATATATATGTATATCTTTTTCCGAATATAAGATTAATTAATTTTACTAACGCTTCTTTAATATCTACTAAACCTAGATTTGTATAAAGCGTACTAAAATCGTATGTATTTATATTTTGAAAATTTATTCCTTTTGTCTGTTCTAAAAATTCTTTTGTAGAATTAATACTGAAATAGTGTTTTATACCAGTATTAATTTCGATTACCTTGCAATATTTTTTAAAATGTGCTTTAATTACTTTAAGTATTTTATTCATATAGACAGAAAGTGGTTTTAATGTACATTTAAACGCACTACATATGAACCTAGGTTTTATTGGATTTTTATGTAATTTTGGATTCCAATATAATATAGGTATAGTTTTATTATCTAATTCAACCTTTATACCCTTTTTATCCATTATAGAACAGTGACTTGTAATAATTGTTTCTAAACTCAACTCACTACGTTCATATGTTGGATTTACATTTAAATCATTAGAATTAACCTCTTTCATTAGTATATCATAATAAAGCTTTTTGCATATGAAGACAAAGTTATTACTAGCTTTATCAATAGTTGTTATTATATAGTTATCCTTTAATTTAGTAAGTTATGCATATCTTTATTAATTTTATCTTTCCTTTTATAATTGTTTGTTATTTTCATTTTCATGTGCATTAATAGTAAATTATGCACAGCAAAAGTAAAATATAAAATATTACAAATAAATAAAATAATGGTTGTTGTAATCCATATTTTAAAAGATATTAAAATGTTAAATTAATATAGTCTTATATAATATTTATAAATGACTATATTAATTTATATTTATAGTCTTATATAATATATTTATGCATTTATAATACATAAATATTTTTTATTTATAATATAATATGTAGATAATTATAATATCTAATATATAATTATATATATGATAACGTATATAAACATAATATATATGGTGTATATAATAAAATATATATGATGTATATATCATAGAAGTTTTTACGAAAATTCAAATTTTCCGCATATTTTTAAGACATTTTTCTTCAATTAGGTGATTAGGATATCACATAACCGGTGCTCTCTCATTATTTTTATATTGTTTTTCTATTAATTTCATTTTTAATTCAAATTGTATTAAATTTCACTTTTTTCAGATAAATCGAATACTGTCGATTCGCAGTGATAAGATTTTCCTTATTAGTACTCGCAGTGGGATAGTTGTTAGAAAAGAAAATGTATCTGACCTTCGAAAATGGTTTTATCATGGAAATTCGTCTGACTTAAACCGTAAAAAGCTTACCCTTATGTTTAATTTAAGCGAGTGGCATCTTTATGTCGACAAATACGACACAATACAAGCTATCGCAATCAATCTATGGAAAATTGCTAACATAGATGATTTTAGCAAAAAGTATGATCATAACATTGTATGCATACTTGGTTCCCAGCAAAATATTCACGACCAACTTGTTAGCAGGCAATCATCAAACTGTCACGAATATCTAATAATGAAGAAATTGGTGCTTTTTCCTGAAGAACTTGCAATGCTAATAACGGCATCCGATCACCAACTATTTATGAACGTTTCCCCTTTGCAGTACATGCGCTTTCTCAGTCTACAACAGCCGAAACTAAACAGTAGGCATGTATCCAACAAACTAATAAATTCCAAACGGAAATATGCCATCAACGATTTATTAAACAGATTTAATGAGGTACTTGAAATTATATCATTGCGAATTAGCTTAGATAATTTAATAATTCACAATGGAATTCATCCATTGGAACGTTCGAAAGTGAATCATGCATTATGTTAATTATTTATAGTGAATTGATGTATTGTAAATCATCTACAGTCTTAAACAACTTAAATTGTATAAAGTTTTATAAAAACAAATTTAACAGCTGCAGTTATGAATGCAATTTCAAAAATAATTTTCTTAAATTGATAAAATACACGGAAGAATTTAAAAGTACATTTTTGAAATGTTCATTTAAATAAGATGACATTATAAATGTTTAGATTTATTGTAAAGGTTTTGAAATTATATAATTTCAAAATTATATAAATTTAAGATTTAAATTATAATATAAATAAAAATTATAATTTTAAAATTATAATTTTAAAATTATAGAAAGGTTTTGAAATTATATAATACATTAGATTTGCAATTATTCAATCCACGTAAGATCGTGGATTGAATAATATCAATAGGAACAATGATATTAGGCGGTTTAAAAACTTTTGTTTTAAGACCATACAAATAAACCGCATATAACAACGCGTTTATTCTGAAATCATATCTCTATCTAACACAAGATGTATTTTGTTTTAAATTTGATATATTAACGATTAAATTTGAGTTTTCATCAATATGAATTTATTTTCAAAAATGTCGAGTTATTTTCACTTTAAAAATTTATCCATAAGTATATTAAAAACACTAACGAATATTTTAAGAACTTTTGTAATAATTTGGAATAAACAAGTGAACGAATTTACATATTTTATGTTGCATTGAATTTTTAAAAAACATTGCTGTCCTGTTAGATACTAGACTCAGTACCTTTACCAAATATATCAGCAGCAATACATGCGATGTATTTCTTTCCAAGTGATATCGTCATTTAAGGTAAAGTCATTTATTCATTTATGCCTATCATTTAGCATTTCCTGTTTACATAATTTTATTCAAAAGCTATTTATTACAATTTTTTGATAATTTTAAATTTGTTTTTTATTTCATATAAAAATGAAACTTTTATATTCGATTTCATTTTTGTTTCAAATATTTTTATTTAAATTGTGCATTAAATATTTTTATTTAATTTTTGCTTCAAATATCGTTATTTCATTCTTGATCAAATATTACGTTATTTATAATGTATTTTGTAGCGGCCAATATCCGTCTGATAACAAAATTGCAAATCTTCCAAATATTTGTAGTTTACAATCTTTTATCGCTATTGTATGTATGATATTGTGGCATTTATTTATCATTTTTATATCAAATAGCTAAATAATTATTAAATGATAAAATTAATTGAATAGAATATACTGGATGTACAGATTCATAATTTTAGCAATTTGTTAAGTTTTAAAGATCCCTTTATAGTACTAAAATAACTAATTTTGTAATTAATTTGTTTTATTAAGATGTTCGAATATTAAAACGTTTCAATTATATCGTTTGATTAACAAAAGAATATCAGTAATTTTTAAAATTACCACATTATTGCTTTGTATAAGTTTTACAGGTCGATGTAAACTTTATACACAAGTCAATGTGTCAAAACCCAACATAATATGTGCCCTAAAATATTTGATAATTTAGAATTTATAGTTGAGATTTAATTTAAACGTAATTTATATAGTTAATAATTAATAAATTTTTGAAAATTTTTATTCTCGGACAAAAACACACATCACCTTTAGAAGAACAGAGGCTATTATATTTTTTCTTTAACAATTATTATTGTGTTATTCATGACAATTTTAAGATTATCAAGGAAATATTATGTCTTAGCAATGTTAAAAACTATAGTAATGTTAAATCTTCAAAAATAATTTAATTGTCATTAGTTAATGTTTTAATAAAATGCAATATAAAACGAACTTTGTTGAATGTAGATCAGTGACACAACTCATCCGCACATGTTCATTAAAATGACAAACTTTGAAAATATTTGTAAAACAATTCGTTAATGCCATCTATGATAATAAAAAATTTCTTAGATAAATAACTTAACAACCACTAAAAATAACTAAAAAAGAGACAGTTGAAAAACAACAGTTCAAGACCAACAAGGAAAATCAAAATGTTCAGTCTTCACGATATTGTCACGGCCTCAGGTCCAGCGAGATCTGAGTCCTCCAGCCAATCCAACAAGCCGCTCTCCGACTGAACCACCCGAAGTCTTTCATCCCCGAAGAGTTCAATCGATTCGGACTATGCTCGGTAATCGCGAGATGAGGAATTTGAGAAACCTTAGTCTTTGCTCTGGGCAACGTCCACTTGAAAAGAAAACAAATCCCGAGATAGCCCAAGTATCCCAAAGGCGCACTTAAGTTTTCCCATTTAATGACAAATGCTGATCCCGATTCAGGGCCCACCTAGCTCTCTTCAGAATACGTTTGAGTCTATACAGGTCAGCTTTCGCTGACCAGTTCACCGTAAAAGTTAACGCATGTATTTTACTCGACTTGTGAAGGTAGTGAGTGGTTGATTAGTCAATATGGAAGATAGAGTTATGAGTGCTCGTCTCTTTAATTTTTTCATTGTCGAATAGGCGCCATGAAAAAGATTTTGTAAAGTTCAATCGGGCAGCAAGATACAAGATTGGAGAAAGTTAGGAATTTTGAAGCACACTTGTAATAGGGTAGAACTGACGTACATCAAGGTCGTCTTCATAGAAGAATCTCTTTGTATATAACAATATTTCCACCCTGTAACAATTCTCACAGGTAACCCTAAGGACCTGAGAGAAAAGATAACAAAAGAAACAGAAATGCGGTCAAATGCAACAGAAAAGTAAAAAAACAGCCACAGCAAGCGGATGACTGTTGCCATGACAAAACTGGTTTACTCACCTATTGCTGTATGGACCGAGCGATCTTTTACGTACACATGAAAACCTGGTGGGATTAAATTTCGCCTACACAGATGGTCGCGGATTTTACGCACAAGCGCTTTTTCATAAATGGAAATGAGGAAGTTTTGAATCGAGATAGACTGCAGATATTTTGGACATGAAATCGATTTCTTTTTTGGTATAAAAACACGACGGCTGATATTAATGCCAGCAACATCGGACGGGGAGGCTAGTATCATATTGATGGTGACCTTCTTTCTCTGACTGTCTGTCAAAACCTGACAGACCCGAGTGGAGAGTGGCGCGTGGGATTTGGAGGTGCCTAGAAGTGGCCTTGGGAGTTTAGGATATCTGTGACAGAAAAGTCCCCGCTCCTGAAGTCGCACTAGGGCGGGATTGGTTGGGGAGATTGAGTATCTCCATAATTATGTAGGGATAATGACTCCTCCAATACTTTGTCAAGGCATATGCTACCGATCTAACCCAATGCTATCTCCCTCCGTAGACAAACTTCTCTCTCTTAAATGGCTTCTAGAAGGAAGACTGAGAAGGATTAAGACAAGAAATGTTCGCCTTATCCCTACTCAGCTGGAACCTGTATCTAGTGCTCCAATATTCATTCGAGAGGACCTGTCTGGCAGAAACAGAGAGATTAGGGAGGTGTATCATTTTAGCTAGTACCTTGAGTTTTGTTGGAGTGGGATTGTATATATGACTTTATAGGTAGTCGAAAGAAACGCGGTAGCTTGCGATGAGAGGTCGGAATTAAATTCGGTCAAACTCGCATTACCAATTATGGGGAAGAGTTGGATTGCTGCCTGAAAGAAAGCCACTCTTACAGGGTCAAAGTGATATCTTCTCCTAAGCAACGTATTTTCCTCTGTCCGCCGACGAAATTGGTCATGAGAGGTGGTCTGTTTTTGGCGCGACTGCTTAGTACAGATGGGTTTCAACAACTACATCTTATGGAGCAGTAATATGTCGAGGATCGAATTAGTTGTTGAGCCATGAAAAGTTGGGGACGGTGGTTTATGAATAAGGTAGTCGTTCCTGACTCTGCGGAGTGCTGCATTAATCCAACGACCCGCTTTTCGTTGAAGTCACCGAGTAACACGTCATAGCCACGGCCCTGAAGCTCACGGTTCTTGTGAATTTCCTCTGGCCTAATATAGATATTGGCTATACTGATACGTTTCCCGTTCTTACAAAGTGATATAGCTAAACAAGACAGGGCTGGACAAGAATAGTTTAAAAGGAGGGACGATCTTAAGTAACATTTAACTAGGCTTAAAAGACTTTGAGATAAAGAGGAGTGAGGGGGTTATATACTGAGTCAAGTGGGTGTAAATGTGCTTAGGGATAAATCGCGTAATGTCCTGGGATAGACGGATAAACCGCGTCTCCTGAAGGACTATAGCATCTGAATCTCTACCAGATAGAAAACTAAGGGCGGAAGCACCTCCCGAATTCCACTGAAGAATATTCAGTGAAAAAGACTCTTGACTACTTTGCATTGTGTTACGTCAGCTGAATTGGGATGCCTACCTCTTAGCAGTAACCAGGAAAGAGAAAGTTTCCCTTCTCACACCTAGCCCTACCTTGAGAAGACACTTGCTCACCGGAATTATCTTCATCTCCCTAAGAGGATACTAACTCCCTGCAGATATCGTCTTTCTTTGCCAACTATAAGGATGCCAGCCTACGTTTTGAAGCGGATCTCTTCTTAGAACGGGGGCTCTCTTTGAAGAGGTAAAAATCGTAGATGGAGGAGAGCGGGACTCCGAATTTCTCTATCAGATGATTCGTTAAGGCTCGAATCTCGTCCATGTACCCTTGTAATCTTGCGTCGACAAGTTTGATAATATCAGTGTCCGTCATACCAGAACTGTTTGAACTGGACATTCATGCAGCAGCAAAGTGGGTAGGTCTGGCCGGTGCCACACAAGGCCTTAACTTATATGCTTTGAAGATAGGACATCTTGACTAGGCCGGGTGCTGATTACCGCTATTGGAACATCGAGGGGGAGAGCACATTTCCCCTCATGAACGTCAGAAGAGCTGCAAACCCCACACGTACGGGGTCTGGTGAAGTTCGAGGACCAGTGCCCCAAATGTGGCACCGATTACAATTAGGGTATGTTAAGTCATCAGCGTCAATAAGAGTAAAAGAAAGGTTGTACCCCAAGAAGAGGTTACTTTTACTTTTAGCCAGGCATTTTGCCTAGTCGACTGCGGTAGAACAGAATGCTACTTGCATAGGCCTGCATTTCTTGCCCAAGATGGGGCGAATATTGTGAATTTTGTACTTAGATGTGAGGGCTTCTAAATCATCATCCGTTGCGGAGGGTGGAAAGTTATTAATTTTCAGAGTAGCCTGAATAGGCCTGTAGGTAATCGTATCAAATTAATTTAGATGCTTGTCAAAGAATTCAAGGTACGTTGCTGCCAGATCCGGAGAGCAGAAAGAAATCCGGATTTTGGAGTCGGAGTTTTCTATTAAGTTGAATAGAATTCTTTTCTTATAGGCATTTGAAAATTTCCTTAAGAATATATTGAATAGATTATTACGAATGGTTGTTATTATTATTTAATTATTATCAAATGGTTGCAGAAGTCTGATTATTATCAGGTTGACCAATTTAAGCACAGGAGGGAGTTCTCCCTCCGTGCTTGAGATTAAAAAATTAGAAGAATTAGCACTAACCTCGCATGTTTTGCTTGAAAAATTATTTAACTGAAGCTATAATAATAAGGTTTTTTTAATAAAATTAAACAAAAGAATAAAAAAGTCACAGAAAATAAATAAATCATCAAGACAGAAAACGCAAGAAGCAGTCAGGACCTTCGTAGTAGTCTTCCATCTAAGATACGGCCTCAAATTCAGAGGAATCTGAGCACTCCAGCCAATCCAACACGCCGCTCTACGACTGAACCACCCGGGGTCTTTCACCCAACCGAAGATCCCAGTCGAGGCGGACTATGCTGGATAAACGGGATACAAGAAGCTTAAGAAACCTTGACATTTGCTCTGTGGGACGTCCTCTAGAAATGAAGACTAATCCCGAGATAGCCCAAGTGCCCTAGAGCCGCACTTGGGTTTTCCCTTTCAATGACAGATGCTAGGCCCGTTTCAGGGCCCAGCTAGCTCTCTTCAGGATACGTTTAAGTCTATACAGGTCAGTTTTCGCTTATCAGTTTACCGTAACTGTGAACCCCAGGTATTTTACTCGAATCGTGAAGACCGGGAGGGGCTGATTAGTCAGTATGGAGGATAGGGCAGAGAGTGCTAGTCTCTCAAATTTTCGCTTTGTCGCAGGAGCGCCATGAGAGACAACCAATTGCGATTTGGAAGAGTTTAAGATAAAATTGGATTTGGGTTACTGGTCTTTTAATCTTAAAAAGAAACGGCTGGTGTCAGAGACTACGTCTTTGCACCTGTGTCCAATGAACAGGGCTGTGGTATCATCAGCATATACCACTAGACGTTGTTTGCGTTTAAATATTTTAAAGATTTCAATGGAGGCAGCAAGATATAAGATAGGAGAGAGGGGAACCTTAAGGTACACCCGTAATAGGGTAGAACTGACGCGCATCAGGGTCGTCTTCATAATAGAACGCTTGGTGTACAGCAGAATGTCCACCCTGTTAACAATTCTCGCAGGCAACCCGAGGGACCTGAGAGAAGAGATAACAAAGGGAATGGAGATGCGGTCAAATGCAGCAGAAAAATCAAGGAAAACAGCCACAGCGAGTTGAAGACTATTTTCCTGACAGAACAGATGCACTTCACTAACTGAAGCTCTTTGATCCTCCGATCATACTAATACTGCACATTTTTTGATTTACAAACAATGCCATTCGCGTTGTGCACCACCCATAAAACAAGCATTGACAAAACATACAGAATTACATTTAAAAAACAATTGACGAATAAAAAATAAACGTGTTAAGCTTTAAATTAATAAACAGATAAAAAATTAAATGAGCGTTTATACTTAATAATTAAGCATTTATAAAAAGTGGATGAGATTTATTTAATATCTGGAATTACACAGAAATAGTATCCACTCATTGAATTAAATTGAAGTTTTTCGAATAATAATGGAATTTTAACTGGCCATTAACCGTTTTGCTGGCTTATAAATGCAATCATGTTACTAAAAATTACCAACTGTTATATATTAGATTTCTGGATTTGTTCAAAAAGTTCTGCTTGCCGAAACTAATTTCAATGAAAGGCGACTTCTAATGACGGCATTTTTACGATGTGCTTTAACTTGTTGGAACATTGGAAACTTTAATAGTGCAATGGCAATTGTAGCAGCCTTAAAGTAAGTCGATTATCTACTCATTGAATGCCTGTTTAAGATGATCTTAATTTTTTCCGATTATAGTAAAAGCAATAGATTTTATTATATCAAAATTATAATACTGTTCTAACCAACTTTAGTTTTAATACAAAAATTTGTCTGTTTATAAGACAAATTTGAAATTTATATTTACTATTTAGTTTATTTTTTTATCAAATCAAATTTAAAAATTAAATATATTTAGTATATACATTTAAGATTAAAATATTAGTATTAATGTATTAGTATATACATTTATTGATTAACGACTTTAAGATTAGTAAAACTTGCTTAAAGTTAAGTGACTAACTTTTAGAAATAATTTTAATTTGATTGCATCAATAAATGATTAAAAATTAATTATTTATTAATTTTTATAAAGACTTTTGGTAATGTTTCGAATAATTATAAGACTTTTATAAGACTTTTAGTATTGTTTCGAATAATTATCTAGCTTTATTTTTCGAACCAATCTTGTGATTGAACATTAAACACCCGAATTGTACGTAATTTACATTTTCTTCTATTTTTTTGTAATACAGTATGGCCTATTATTGAGACCACAACGTTGCTGTTCTCAATAAAATAGTAAAATTGAAAATATGATAGTTGAATACTATTTATTTTTTAACTATACTTTTATGATTAAATTAGAATTTTATTTCCAAAGATTGATCTTTTCAAAAAATATTTACATTTTACATTTTCTATGTTTAGGGCGAATACATTTAAACTACTATGGGTCTTAATTCCACCGGAATACAAGGATATTAGCAGTCAATTTGATAGGTTTACCTCAAATGATAAAAACACAAAAGTATGCATTGCCCTTAGTAGAGCTTTGGATATTCCGAATTCCAAAGTTGTTCCATTTTTCGCAATGTTTCTTAAGGATATGCGAAATATTTTATCGGATGTTCCATCAACATTTCTTGCAAGTAAACCTGAAAATCCAACGGAAGTAAGCATTTATGTCAAGTAACAAAGTATTAATTATATCTAATCACGTATAGAATATGCATTCATTTGTTGAGAAAGATAAATATCAATGTAAAGTTTCTTCGGGTGGTTTACTAAATATGCGCAAGATTGATCTCATACGTTCAATTATTAAGGATATTGATTTTTGCCATCAACGACTTCGGAATACCGTTGTAATGAGATGCTGCTACAATGTCGATCTAAATGCATTGCAATTAAATTCCAGGCAATCTATAAGTGAACATGGCAGCGTTGAATGGTAAAAACGTATTTTTCATTATTTAAATTAATTAAAACTTTAATTGCTAATTCACCAACTATCGGACGAAAATAAAGGGCAACGTTTTTTAATTATGAGCTAAATGACAACCTTAGTGATATCTTAGTGATATGTCAATATTGAATTTTAACTAATAAATAATGCTTTGGTAAAATTACCAAAAAGTGTGTTAATTAAATTTACTAAACAATTTTACATTTTATTTTAACCTAGGTTCATATGTAGTGCGTTTAAATGTACATTAAAACCACTTTCTGTCTATATGAATAAAATACTTACAGTAATTAAAGCACACTTCAAAAAATATTGTAAAGGAATCGAAATTAATACTGGTATAAAACACTATTTCAGTATTAATTCTACAAAAGAATTTTTAGAACACACAATTCGTTATATAATAACTTAAATGCTTACTTTAGTAAGCTGATTAATAGTGAAAGCTCGAATATATCTAAGATAAACATTTGGAAATATTATATATTGATAAAATTAAAAATAAAATGAAAATAACAAACAATTATAAAAGGAAAGATAAAATTAATAAAGATATGTATACAGAACTTACTAAATTAAAGGATAACTATATAATAACAACTGTTGATAAAGCAAGTAATAACTTTGTCTTCAAATGCAAAAAGCTTTACTATGATATACTAATGAAAGAGGCAAATTATATTGATTTAAATATAAACACAACGTATGAATGTAGTGATTTAAATTTAGAAAAATTATTACAAGTCACTGTTATATTTCAGTATTAATTCCATAAAAGAATTTTTAGAACACACTAAAGAGATGGTATTTCAAAATTTCAATACTTACAACTTTAGTACGCTTTATACAAATTTAGAAACGTTAGATGAAACCCTATTAATCTGATATTTAAAAAATAAATACATATATGGTATAAAAACGCTTAATTCCATGTAACCATTAGGATTGAATGACGTTGTACAAGGAATTGAAAGAAGTAGTATAGTAAATGATAAACAATTATATTATAATAGTCCGGGAAACACAAGCCAAGAAGTCATCGTGATAGAGAGTATAAGAAAAATAGAATTAAAAATATTAAAAAAGATAAGTATATTTATGAACAATTAGAAATATTAAAACAACTATTACAAGTCATTGTTCTATAATGGATAAAAAGGCATACAAATTGAATCATGTAATAAAACTATACCTATTTTATATTGGAATCCAAAATTACATAAAAATCCAATAAAACCTAGGTTCATATGTAGTGCTTTTAAATGTACATAAAAACCACTTTCTGTACGAATAAAATACTTAAAGTAATTAAAGCACACTTCAAAAAATATTGTAAAGGAATCGAAATTAATACTGGTATAAAACATTATTTCAGTATTAATTCTACAAAAGAATTTTTAGAACAGACAAAAAGAATAAATTTTCAAAATATAAATACGTACGATTTTATTACGCTTTATACAAATCTAGATTTAGTAGATATTAAAGAAGCGTTAGTAAAATTAATTAATCTTATATTCGGAAAAAGATATACATATATGTTTTAATAATTATAACGCCTATCTAACAAAAATTAAACCATCAAGTAAATATAAATATATGGATAAAATTGAATTAATATAACCCTTAAACATTTTGATAAATCAAAATTATTTAAAAGTAGGGACATCTATATTTAGACAAGTAAAAGGTGTTCCAATGGGTGGTAATAGTAGTCCAATTATAGCTGACTTGTTTTTAATCTTTATAGAATATGAATTTGTTCATAACTGTGTAAAAACTAAATCTAAACAATATAAATATATGAAATATATGTTTCGATACATTAATGATATATGTGTATTTAATTCTAATAATTTTTATTCAATTATAAATACATACGATTTTAGTACGCTTTATACAAATCTAGATTTAGTAGATATTAAAGAAGCGTTGGTAAAATTAATTAATCTTATATTCGGTTAGTGATATTTCACTAACCTCTGCTAGCATCTTCAGAAAATTACAATCAATTGTAATATGAATATGTTTATGAATAAAGTCGAAAGTCACCTGAAAAATTTATTAATTAAATGCTTAATATACAAGTATATTTATAATTTATATTTATATTTATTTATTTTATCAATTTCTTAATTATTTTTTTAGGTTAGAATAATAAAAGGGATATTAGTATAATTTAATATTAATTAATAATTATTAATGAATTATTAATAAATGCTGATACTAGATTAATTTTTGTTGTGTTTATCAATATGGCTAAAATTTCTTAAATAATGTTTTAGGTTAGAGTAATAAATACGATATTAGATTAATTAAATAATAATTAATTAATAATTATTAATTAATGTTAATATTATATTAATTATATATTGTATTAATATTTATTGTGTTTATTAGTATGGCTGATATTTCTTAAATAATTGTTTAGGTAAGAATAATAAGTACGATATTAGATTAATTAAATAATAATTAATTAATAATTAATGATTATTAATTAATTAATAATTATTAATGTTAATATTATATTAATTATATATTAGATTAATATTTATTGTGTTTATCAGTATGGCTAATATTTAAGAACTCTAGAGAATAATAATTTTCGTTGCCAGATATTTAATATATTTTTTGTAAAAATTTGAATATTATCATATGCCTCTGAAGTTAAATAGCATTTTGTTTTTTATATAGTGCAATACCATCCAATACTCCACCTAGAAATGAATTTCCACCTATAGGCACCATTGCGATTAGAGTAATAAACGATGAAGGGGCATGTACTTATTCATCCGAGGCGAAAAGTTTGCATGCAAAAGAGCCTGATCTAATTTACTGTATGAACAATTCTGTGTATCATCCAATTAAGGATTTATCACCAAAACACAATGTTTGTTTTATACCTTTTCACTATTTTCAAGAGCTGTATACGTTACAGCTGCTTCACAATGGATCTACGTTTGTTTTGTGCGACGACCTCGATTGCATTTCGAGTAATATTGTCTTACTTAAATTAGAGGCAGACGGATCAACCTTGTATTGGTCACAGGCAGTATGGTATCAAAATGAGAATAATCTTCACCAGGAAAATACAGAACCCTATCGAAATTTAATGATGCGCAGATATATGCTTAAAGATATTGCATCACCGAACGTGTTCAATGGATTTCTTAATCTCTTTTACGTAAAGTACGTTAAGAAGATTGATGTTAAACCAAAGTTTTCAAGCAACTTTATCCCATATTCAGATGAAATTGAATGGGAGGGATTTACAATATGTTATGGTAGATCTATTGGTGATCAAAGGTGGGAATTTGCATTTCTTTAAAACATTTGTTTCTAATATTTGAATGACTAAGTGAAAACCATTTGCAGTAAATTAATTTAATAACCTATGCTGAATATAAGCGAGCTTTTGTTTGCTATTGTCTTAAACAAATGATTGGGAAATATATCAGAAAAATGAAGAAATATGACACCGTCAATATATCTGATCAATAAATTAATATAAACATATTTTTTATACGAGGGTTCCCGCAAATAGGCTCAAAATACAAATGCTGGAATTAAAATAAACCCTCGGATCTACCGTCTTAGACATTCGTTCATTAGTTCAGTTTCCAAAGCACCACAAATTTGCTCGCACAAGTCTGATTCCAATACATTTTCTGAACTGCGCAACGCACTCAGAATATGCCTGGTTGTTGCTCCTAGAAGCTATCTTCGCCGCCCTTTTAACTACTTTGCTTGCATCAGCTCCGAGCCCTCCTAATGCTGACATTCGTACCGGCAGAAATATTGCTCGTTCAATCTTTGTTACTCGTTCCGAGTACTTTGAGATCTTCATCAGTGCATAATAATTAATTGATAATCATTTAATAATTGAATTAATAATTTAATATAAAATAATTAATTATTTAAGTTAATTATTAACAAATGAATAAATTATTAATTAATTATTTGATTAGTAATTATTATTAATTAAAGCAGATGAGTCGAATTAGTGAAGTCATTGGGTAATCATTTATAGTATTTATCTCATTAAATTTGCATTTTTAATTTAAATTAAATTTGCAAAATGTAACAATTTTAAGTAACAATTTTGAGCTAATTTTTAAAAAAATTAAAAAATACAAAACAAAAAAAATATAAAAACATAAAAAATTTCGATTGTAAAAATGATTGCATAAAAATCACATTTCAAAACTAGAATTTATAAAATTTTAACAACAACATTTACAGTCTAATACTATCCCTGACACAAATATCAGATCGCTTTGAGACGTTTTTGTAATTTTAAGTTAAATTTAATTTTTAGTACAAATTTTAATATAAATTAAAAATAGCTCGAAATTTTCCGTTACTACCTCAAAATTTTCTATCAGTTTTGGATACAGAAATTTCGAATATACCTCAATCTAAATTTGATTCAAATCGAATACATATAGAACGTTTTATAATTTATTGAGAAATAATCATTGCACTTAATAATAATAAATAATCATTGCATTTTCCAATCGTTTATTTAAGAAAATCAAAAACAAAGTCGGGATTTATATTCAAGATTTTTAGATAAACAGAAAATTGCGTTGATCAGACATTCCAATAAAATACCAACTTTCATATACGCTGAATTTATTTGTAGGTTAAATATATTTTACTTAAGTAAAATAGTGCAGAATAAAATAAAAAATAAATCCCAATTCAACAAAATCTGGATTTAAATTTCTAGGCAAACAGAAAATTGCTTTGATCGGATAAAAAATTAGATTTCTTATCGACTTTAGATTTGTTGAGTCCTTATATAATTACGGATAGCGATTACCCGGAAATTAAATACATTTTTACTGTCATAAGATTATGAGGTGCTGGTTTTACAGAATTATAATTGTTTGTAAATTTAGCCAAACATTTAGTATCTACAAAACTAGCATCTTTTAACTTCATGTGTAACTTCATCATAAATAAAGTAAGATTCGCATTCTTATTAACATTCTTTTAGATTTATAATAAATAAAAAAATCTATACAGATTCTATACAGAAATCTATACAGATTTCTACCCGACCCGTTGTTGCTGGAATGTCGACATGAATTTATAAAATTTAAGTGATTTTGATAAAATACATCATAAACTACCTTTCAAATATACAGCTTACATCATAATCCGATATATTAAAAGATAATTAAAACCGATTTAAAATTACATAAATTTTAATTTTAAAAACTAAATAAAACTAATTAGAAAATTTAAACTGATTTATTAGAAAAACTGAATAATAAACTATGCCATAACCATAATAAACTATTCTTTTTTACCATATTGTTACTCTAGTCCTAAACTAAGTTTTTAATTGAATTTTTTTTCAAAATAAAAATATAAGCAAGTTTTTCGAAAATACAATTGTGTTTTTATTTGATTATTTTTTATAATAGCATGACGGTAGGAAAATAATAATTTATCTATGCAATACATAGATACATATTTGTTCACCTACAAATTAAATTTTTAAAGTAAAATATTATTTTATTAATTTTAATTATTAATAATTATTAAAAATAATTAATTATTAATACATAATAACTAATAATTTAATAATTACTAATAATAATTATTAATGATTAATTATTAAATTAATTATTTTATTAGATAAATTACTTTATTATTTTATTATTTTTTTCGATTATAAATAAAAATGTATTATCACTTTTGTTGTAGGAAAACGGCGAAGGAAAGATAATAATTATATATGCAATACATAGATACATATTTGTTAACAAATTAAATTTGTTAAGTACTAAATTATTTTATTAATTTTAATTATTAAATAATTATTAATAATTAATAAATAATTAGTACTAATTATTATTACTTAACCCTGAGATTTATTTAACAACTTAATTCTGAGATTTATTTTACACCCATATTTTTACAGACTCGGTGGCAGCAGGCTTGTTATATTAAAATACCATTACTATAGATACTTTCTATTCATGGTTATCATGATAAATTTTGCATTATTAATATTCCAATTCATCCAGTATCCATTCAATGTAAATGTATATTCTGTGGCTCTCCTTGTGCATCCTTTCTGCATGCTTTTTCTTGTCCACATTAGTCTAAATTAGAATTAGCTGAGATTGACAAACTACGAAGATCCTGATAAACCGCACACCTGCCGAAAATCTTATTGAAATATTAACATGTAGATAACTGATGCTAAATTATTTTATTGCCTGTTTACTGACTGCAGCATTTGTTTGTTTTTCAATCCCTACCGAAAAGTTATACGGATAAATAAATGTCTCTACATTAACAATTAATCATTGAATTAATTATTTTATTAAGTAAATTATTTTAAATAATTTAATTAATGAATTATTAAATTTGTTTAAAATAATTAAATAATAATTAATTATTTAATCATTTTTATTATAAAAATAAAAATGTATTATCATTTTTGTTGTAATAAATTTTCTCGGTCAATTAAATTAAATTTATTTTAAATAAAATTGTGCATAGTTAACTCTGAAAGCATACTTTTTCGAAAACCTGTTACCGACTAAGATATCTTCTAGGCTCTTAACATTTTACGGTCCTAAAACAGTTGCGTCATATTGGATAAGCGGTCTGCAAAAGTTGACTAGAGCACTTTTACGAACAACTATGTGTATTGATAGACGAATATTTTGGCTAAAAGAACAATTCATTGCAGAATATCTGAAAAATCAAGAGAACCATGGGCCAACACCTCTCGATGCTATAAGGGTAGGGTGTTTTAATGCGCATTATTTATACCGTTTATCCAGGAGTGAATATAACAAACCATTGCGTGATTTTTCATAAATCATCGAAACTTTTAGTTTTTGTTACTTATAAAAAATTGATTATTAAAAATTAATTATTAATTTTTAATTTAAAAAATAATTATTTTTGTACGCGAAAATCTAGATCAACGATGTATAGTCTATAATTCATAGTATCAACATTAACTTGTACAATTACTTTTTATCAACAGCGAAAAAAGATAAACGAATCTTAAATTCATAAGATTAATTTATTTTTTTGCTTCAACTATCTAATAATGAATGCTGTAATATACTTTATTTATAAACCTAATATAATGTTTGATATATTTTATTTTATAGAAAGCTCAACAAGCCAGGATAAATTTATTTTATATTTCGCTAGCTATTGCTAGCGAAGCCAATACGCTTATGTATATGTAATGGATACCGAACTGTCTCTTTGATGTACTCTAATTTTTCTATTGATTGTTGCTATCTTTGCATGAATTCAATCCAACGATGAATATGTAATGTAAATTATCATCATTCTGCCTAATCCAGATTTTCTTTGGGGCATACTATTATATTTTCAAATTAACAAGTCTCTCTCCAAAGCAGTTAATTTGAGCACATATATTTGATCATTAAACGCACATGTATGAACCATCGAAGGCGTCGCTCTTGAATTATTCTATTCCTTCAACGGTAAATTGTTTAGCACATTTGAATGCAATTATGCTGTTGGTAAAAAGGTTTTGTAGGGTTATATTGACGTAGAGTTATATTCTAGGTATGTTATAAAAGATCAATTTAAAAGGCTTCAAGCTTCTGGATGTATATCTTTAATAGTGTCATTGTTTCCGTAGCGATAACAACTCATTATTTTCCAATAAAGAATTGTTGGAAACTTATGACAGCAAACTTATGCCATTGTAGCTTTTACATACCTGGCTATCACGTGTTTTGTATATTGGAATAATAATCGCATTTTCCACCGCGCAGGTATTTGCGCTAAGTTCCAGATCGTTGTGATGAAAATACGCAGGTAATTTGATAGTATATATGCACAGTATTTGATTGGTTTCGCAGTAACTAAGGCAATTGACTTAGTTAGTTAACTAGATAGTCAATTAACGACTATCCAGTATGATTGTACCATTTACGTACCATAATATCTCTCACATTTCTTCATGACAATTTAAATCTGCCATTGATAAAAAACTATAATATTGCTGAGTCTTTACTTATAAATCCCCCGCTGTGCTTGTATTTAAGTGGATGCGAAAGCAAGGTATTATCAATAATCAAACTGTTAGTTACAACGAACAAACGTATACGTAGACGTTGTCGCTAGCAGTGTAATGCCCAAATCCTTAGATTATTAATTCCCAACCGGTTTGTTATAAACCCATGCGGGCGTTAAAATCACCGGAAATCACGAAAAGGTATGCTTTTGAATCATGTTAATCGATTTTGTATATTGAAAGATAAGAGTTTTCACAACCCGTTTAAAGTAACAATTAAGATTCGTTTGAATATGGGTTGGAACGCAATTACGCATTGGTTAGCACTTGAATCTTATATGAATTTGGCCCTCTTCCTCATCTTTTATCGAATAGGAATAAATCAGGGTTATTGTAGCTTCAATCTTTAGATGTCTGCCGGATATTTTTCCACATCCAGTAAGTCGTAATTCAGATAAAGCTGCAATTAATATATCGTAACTGTAAAGTTCTTTAACGATAAACTCTTTTCGGCCGCCTTGTGACAAGTTTCGTCCCTCACTTATAGTTTCATTTGGCATCAATTTTGTCCCTCATGTATTCCAAGACTGATTGAAATTGAGAATGGTTGTAGTCGCGACCTACGTTAAACTAGCAACTAAAACCGATAGAAACCAAGCAAGCTACTGATGATGCTAGCAGTAGCTATCGAAATATAAATAAATTTATCTTGGTTTTTTGAAAATGATGTAAAATTTAAAACAAGCAAAGATTTTAAATCATTCATTTTTACAGTGTCTAGACGAAATTATTAATTTATATTATGGATATAATTTATTTATATTAATTAAGTATTTAATTGATCTAACAGTGAATGAATTAGACAATAGATTCATATATAAATTTAAACATCATAGATAACAGTAAAATCAGTTATTACTGGATAGAAAATGCAAATGTAATGAATTACAGTTGATTATAATGGATTATATTTATACTATCTTGAAGTGATCAAGGCTACCATTAATGGCTAATGGCTTGCAGTAGACATCATATTAATGAATTGATGAAACAGAATAAGTTTTAATTAAGATTTTACCAAATTTAATTTACTTGACTTTAATAAAAATCGTTATAAAAGGCGTTCCGTATAAAAGGCGCTACTGAGAATTTTTGAATGATTCCTTAAACTTGTGACTAAGGAAAGCATATAATAAAATGCACTTGTGTAACTTGATTTTAAATAGTAGAATGGCAAAATATACCTATATTTAGTCTAATTCAGACGATATACAAACTGACTGCTGTTTAAAATAGTTTATAGTTTTGAAAGTCATTTGAAGGTAAACTAATATATTGAAGCCAAAGGTAAACTCATTGGCTTTAATATATTTGTAGATTTTAAATTATTTGAATGTATTTGCTAGCTTTATAAGTTTAAAAAAATCTAATAATATTTTCAATTAAATTATTAAATAAGTAAGAAATAAAACGGTATACGGAAGAATTACATTATATTTTTGAATTCAGTTCTCATTTATCATTCCTATGCAATTATATATAAATTATAGATATATATGATGTGCAGATGTGTTGAGTAAACAAATGTCTAGGATTTCTTTCGAAATACGGTGTTTATAGAAAATTTTCATATATAATTGTTTTTTTTTGGCAAACTGCTGTCCAATGTCATTATACCGTTTTGATAAGCTACCACACAATTCATATACTGTAAATCTAATCAGAATAATTTTATGCATTAATATGTAATGTATTAATATAAATATTGTATCTTCAGAAATGCGTTAATCATTATGTAGTTAATGATCTTTACACATTATTTCTTGTGGTCTATCTAAAATATGATCAATATGAGTAACTATTTATATCTCCTCTTGTGAGTCAGTGATACTTTAATCCAAACTGTAAACATCCAACCATGGACTTGGTTTTACAGCCATTTTTTCTTATAGTGACCATGTTTCATTTTTACAGTCACCTCTTTATTTTGGTAAATATTTTAATTTTACCCTAATAAAAGAGAAAAAGAGATGCATTATAATGAAATAGCATTGAAATCATTGGAGATATAAATGATAATGTGACAGACTATACCCCAAGGAAAACCAGACAGTCAGTAACAAAGAATTAAATTATATGGATTATAATGATAATTAAATAAATTAATATTATTATATTAAATTATATTTACAAAGATATGCCTAGTTGATAGAAATATTAATGTGTCTTATATAAAAACTGAAAGATTAGATCAAAGATATCTGAATAAGGAGTTTAAATTCCAACTGAAAATAAGAGAGCTACTTAGAAAGATTTTGCTCATTTGAAAAGAATATAGCAGCTTTTGAGATTGATACAAATACTCATGCATAAATCTTAAATCAAAATGTGAAAAGTTCATTGTCTACAGTGACCAGCTATGACATATTCGTCATAGCTGTTAACGGTTTGCCGAATTGTAAAAGCATGCATTATATTAATTAATCGCAACAATAAAGTAGACAAGGAAGTATGGCACCAATATATAGTTTCTTAAAATAATACACAGGATAATTTGCGCATCTTTCTAAATAACTCGAAATTTAATTTACAAACTTTTCAGCAATTAAACACTCGACTAAAAACTCAGAGGGTACTAATATATCCTTATTATGTGCCATTAATATTGCAAATAACAAGTTTATCTGCAATAAATGCTGATAACAAGTTTTAAATCCAGTGATCTGAATGCTTTTAAATGTAAAAATTTCCCATTTTGTTTCCACATGAAAGGAAGTACATAGTTATGGATAATGCTACAATCTATAAGATTAGAGAGGTTAGAGAGTTTTATTCAAAAGAACTATATCTTAAACTGGTTAAAAATTCTTTTCTTATAACTATATACAGCCCTGAAGATGGCGTGCGAGAGCGCCGTTGAAATATTGGATTATAACCAAATAAATCACAATGTTTCCTCGCCTTCTAACAATAAAGCTTTTGGCACCTTATTCCTCTAAACTTAATCCTAGTTAGAAGTTTTTTCATGTCTACATGCCCGTGTAAGGCAGAGAGGTATTTTCATAAACAGTTCAACAGTTATCAGTATCATATAAGAGGTTTTAGATGCTGGAGATTTTACTTATAAATTTTTAGACAAATGTGACTTTAGTGGAAAAAGCGAATTGTAGATCTCATTTTTTATGAATATTAAACTTTAAATTTAATAATTATGTTATTCTATACCTATTTATACAAAACTCTTAGTACATGTTGCATTAAAAACGTGACCCTAAAAAAGTTTCTTTTATAAACAAAATAAAAAGGTGACTTCAAAAATGAAATGTGGTGACTATAAAAAGAAAAAGGGCTTTAAATGCACACATAAGCCACACTTTGAGCAATGTATACATTTTTACGTAAATCCTTTAGCCTTTATTTATTGTAGTGATGTGATAATCAACAAATCTGTTTTTATTTTACTATACACCTGAATTTATTGTTACTCTGGTTTCATTTGTAGCCCTTATTATCCTTAATTGAATGATCGAATATACTACAGGATATACATATTTTTACTGGAGCAAAGCGATATATCTTCAAGGAGAAATGAAATAATTCGTTGGAAACCTTATATAAGTGTGTCAGTTACGAAGGAAAGATAAAACGATAACCATCCCCGTTTCATCATTGATTTGTCTCATCAATGGAAGTTGTTTATAATCAGTCAGATAACCAATAAAAAATCATCAAAACACTAACTAAAATCGTTTTTTGACTTATCAGTGAAAGGTACCTCCCACTGTCAGATGCAGTGGTGGACCGACAGTCGGCATGAATCGACAAAGCGTACGAAGAACTAGACCATATGTCTAGCAATCTATGTAAATAGTATTGGCTAATACCAGCGCGGTCTTTCTTATATATTTGCCATCTTTCGTAAAACTATTAAACTATTGTTTTAGAACCTAAAAGAGATTCTGTTGAAATTGTTTATAATCAGTCAGACAACCACAAAAAATCGACAAAGTATCGTTTTTGACTCAATAGTGCTGGTTACCTCCCACTGTTAGATGTAAATGAGAACAAGATGGAAAGGATGTGGTTCTCTCCTCTGAATCCAATAGTGGGATGTAATTGTCACTGATGAGTCAAAATACTGATGAAACAGTACTAGTTATAGTTGAGCAATTTCTTTCGTGGTTGCCTCACTGGTAATATATTTTCATTTTAAAATTTAATGAGAAGTAAAAAATCTAAAATTTAATTAAATTATCTAAAATTTAATTATTTTAGATAATTATTTAATTATATTTTGTGATCAAATCGAGTAATCACAAAATGTTTATTTGTATATGTAAGTGTATATTATCGTTATTATAGTCTTTGTTAAAACACATACAATTCTAGGTATTTGGAGGTCGGCATAATTTCTTTTATCAGCAAACTGATTTTAATCGAGAATTGGTTAATTTAAGTCTGAGAACACATTCGATGAATTCATTTTGTAAAAGAAATCGATTCTTTTCAATTAGCCGAAGTCCTGTAAGTATTTATATATATTAATATATTATAAATTATAATACAATATATTATATATTTCAAGATATATAATTATATATTAGAATATATTATATATCGAGATAATAATTATATCTCTAAATTAGTTACGCATTTTATTGACAAATTTACATGAAAGCTTTCGTGGAACTGTAAATAAATTTTGAATAAACGTTATCTATTTCTACTTAATTTATATAATTATCGTTTCTAGTTTTTGTATCTAATTTATTTATTTGTCATTTATATAATTACAAATCAAACGGTTGTTCATAAGTTGCCGATTAACAGTAATAAAAATCTTTTAATCAGAATCTAAATCGTATATTCAGTAAAATCATTAAAAAAATTTGAATGATTACAAATTCCATGTTTTTATGTGCTACTTACTTTACAATTCCTATAAAAGGTGTGCTATTGATATAAACGAGATGAAATATAAACTTGGAAGTTGTCGAAAAGTCTGTAATACAAAATATTGGACTCAAATATAAATTTCAAAAAATAAACAATATTTAAACGATGTTCAATTTTGGGATCAGAATCAAAAAAAGAAAACTTTTATTTTTAATATTTAGCTAACTTCTGTAGTAATATATTAAAACAACGTCATAACAATATAAATATCATATTTATATATAAAGACAACTTTTTAAATGATATCTAATGCAATTATTTGATATTGTTATACGTTGTTTATTAATGTTTGGATGTTGTTGAAATATTATTAAAATTGTAAATATTTGATTTTGATGATCAAATATCAAATAATTGCATTAAATATATCTGAAAATGTTGTCTTTATATAAATATGATATTTATATTGTTATAACGTTGTTTTAATATATTACTACAGAAGTTAGTTAAATATTAAAATTAAAAATTTTCCTTTTTCAGACTCGTAATGTGGCATAATAAAATTATAGTTTTATGAATGCAGTAAAAGTGACTCATAGTTACTCATATTTTATAAACAGTATTATCAATTAAATGAGATTTTATTAGAGGCAGGAATTATAATTTAACGATCATAATTATAATTTGACTAAGATAAAGTTAAGTATAATTCGTCAAAGTAATCTAATTGTAATAAACTCATTGAGCAACGTCGCATGATCGTTCTAACTTAAGAGATTGCAAAAGTCCGGTGATATAATATCTGTAAGATGTTTTGGCAGTTGTAATTAATTAGTTTACCATTGCATTCCCATTCTTCTGTATTATTCAAACGGGAACGAAATACACCTTTTAAGTGAAATTGCTGGCTTATATAAATTTTAATATAAATAATATTTATTATAAGTAAATATTAATAAATATTAATATGAATATTTGTAAATATGAATCATTTACAACATCATTGCAAAATATTTAACGTAATTAAGATTCGTTATTTAGCATGATATAATTATAGTTTGGTAGTAAAAGTGACTCATAGTTACTCATATTTTATAAAGAGTATTATTAATTAAATGATATTTTATTAGCAGCAGGAATTATAATTTAACGATCATAATTATAATTTAACTAAGATAAAGTCTATAAGTATAATTCGTCAGAGTAATCTAAACGCAAAAAATCATAGATAAATCTCATGAGTCACAATTGCCATTATTTTTTAACTTTCGCAATACAACGAGAAGAGTTTCGTTGCGGTAAAATGTCAAGGAATAAGTTTATACTCTCATCAATACTGGTCTAACATATGTGTTTAACCAATTAGCAATCATAGATTCCATTTGTTTTTCTTCCAGACGTGAATTTTTTCATTCGAAAAAATCCAATTATTGACAGCCAGTATATAATAGCACGAAGAAACGATAATTACCAAATTTATATTAATTATGCACTATTTACAAATTTATGCACTATTCCCATAACACATACGATAGCAATTATTTGCTGTAAATATCTCTTCATAAGCAATCACGAATAACTAGGGAGTAATAACGTCATATATATGACGTTGTTCCAAATGTTTAAAAACTAGATAAAAATATCTCGTTAACGTTTTCAATAGACGAGTATTAATTAGAAATAGCCATCTGTAATTTATTAAATTTCAAAATTATAATTTACTTGCCTTTTATTAATAGGCTATGAAATCAAATTGCCCGACAACTAGCTTTCCTGATTTTACTGCGGAGACACAGGACTCACAGCCTTCTTTACAAACGTCTCAGACAAATGTTAAACGATCCAAAGGATTTCCAAGCATATCATTCAATCCAACGCAATTGAAAATAAAATCAAAAATCCAGCAAATGATACTATCCGGACAGCGTAACAATAATGATTCAAATAACAAGCAGAATGAATTAAGCTCTTCAATGACGATATGCGATAGTTATTTGGCATTTGATGAGTTTGTAGAATTGTTCAAAACGTTTTACATAAATTGTCGTTTGGACCTGAAGGATCTGTTTGACTCGTTGCCTACTCATGCTCTTCGTGATAACGACGCAATCGATCAGCTGTGCTTCCCCGTATCCACAGAATACAGCAACATGCACCATGAAAATCCATCATCATCAAAATTGGGTAAAATTTGTGTCCTAAAAGTTATTGCATTACCGCTTATAGATTCAAATCAAATATTTTGATGTAAATATTATTTTTCTAAATAAAATTTATTATTTCTTAATTAAAGAAATAATAATTTCTTATTAATAATATTAATAATACATTTTAATTTTAAATTTTAAAATAATTGAATATTTTTAAATTTTTAATTTTTAATAATTCGTCAAGTGAATAATTTTCTAGGAAAACCATTTTTTATTATTTTCGCAAATATAATAGAAAAATTTAATTTTTATTATTTAATTTTTAAATAAGTAATTGAAATTAATTATAAATTGATTGTACTAATTGATAAAATTTATTATTATTTAATTTTATAATTAAAAATGTTTTAATTTTATTAATAATTTTAATTAATAATTATTATTTTAAGTTTATTTTATTAATTTTTTAATTTTATTTTTTATATTTTTATTTATACTTATATTTTAGATTTTTATTTTAATTTTTTTATTTAATGATTTAATATTAACTTTTATTATAGATACGAGTTATCTTTAATAAAATAGAAATACTAATATACAAATATTTTACATCTTTGTATAATTTTAATAATAAATTATAATTTTAAATAATTTAAATTTTCAATTTTTAATAATGTTTCAAATTGAATAATTTTCTAGGAAAAATATTTTTTATTATTTTCGAAAATATAATTCAAATTTTTAATTTTTATTTCTTAATTTTTAAATAAGTAATTAAAATTAATTACTAATTTTTTAATTTTACTATTAAATGAGTTAAAATTTGCTCTTATGCCAGATCAATTTTTAATAAATAAAATAGCATATTATTGTACCTCTGTACTTACTGTAGACGTAATCAGCATTATCCTTATTTTAAAATACGTAATTTATTAATATATATTTATATAAATAGACTAAATAATGCATTATATCAAATAACTTTAAGTCTTAAGATAATGTAAAAGCCTGTAAATATTTCAATCGCAGCGATTAATTTAATCGCCATATAAATTAATCATTTTCTTTCAAGTTGAATTTTCTTTCTAATTTCCAAATATTTAAAATTATTGAAACTCGTTTTAAGATTCTTATTTTTGAGATTCTGTTAATTTTTAGTATTTAATTCGTTTTCAATTTAATTTAATTTAGCAATTAACTAAAGCTAATTGCGAAATTTGTTTTGGTATAAATATATTATTCAGGTATAATTACGAGAAACAACAGCAAGTGCAATGTGGATCAAAAAACTAGAAAAATCTATGAAATGATTGCTCTTTCTTCGATTCCTTCTGATGCTATTTCAACTGACCTGAAGGCGAACTATCTAATTTCGAAAGAGCAGCTTAAAACCTTCATGGTTGGCACCCAAAATGAGCACCCATCTGATTCAGATTTAGATCAAATTCTAATGGTATAAGTTACAATTTGTTTGTGATAATTTATTGTTGTAACATTTTAGCGTCATGAACCAAATTCGAACAATCGATCACAAGGTTTACTTTCATTTGAAGGATTTGCCAGATTCCTGTTGGACAAATGTAACTATGCTTTTGCAAATGAGCTAACCGACATACCACCAGAAGGGGTTGTAAATAGTCTATGGAAACCTTTTAATTGAAATTTTTAAATAGGAAATGGATTATCCTTTATCGTGCTATTTTGTTGCCTCTTCACATAACAGCTATCTTACTGGTCACCAGCTAAAAGGCGAGTCGTCAATTGATGTCTACAGAGAAGTAAGCTAAAATTAATAAAGTAGTGATCGTTCACTGCTTTATTAAGTAATCGTTCTTCACACGTTGTGAAGAACGATTGTATTCTAAATGTATTCTAAAACTTGAATTTATACACATACTTAATTTATTTTAACGATGATAAAATGTGTTTCATAATTAGGTTTTCATTAAATAACTGATTTTATTGATAGCAAGATATAATTATTTTTATAATGCAAAAGTTAATCAGATCAACGACTGAGTTAGTTATTATATATATTGCCAAAGTTTTCGCCGCGCTACGGCTTCGTCAGTGGCTCACGTTAAAAATTGTATTGGTTATTATAAATTCTATACAATGACCACTGACGAAGCCGTAACGTGGCGAAAGCTTTGGCAATATATATAATAACTAACTCAGCCTTTGATCTGATTAACTTTTGCATTTTAACAACATGAAGCTGAGAGATAAACGGATATTTAATTCTATTATTTTTATAATTATTTATTATTTAAAATTTAATTGTTTGAATTTTTTATGTATATAATATAAAAATACATAGAATCAGTTAGCTGATCTGATTTATCAGTATTAACTCCTCTTCTGTAACAACGATATCGCTAGAATCGTGAATACTTTAACTAATTAATACTTGATATAATTTATATAAAATCTTATATAACAATTATTTATTATTTATAACTATCTAAAATTATTTAATTATTAATTATTTAATTATTTAATAGTATTTAGCATTAATTTAAATTTATAAATAATATAAATATTACCTCAAAATATATAATATAATAGCTCAGTATGTAATGCTTTATATAAAATCCCATATAAAATCTTATATAACAATTATTTATTATTTATAATTTAATTATTATTTTATTATTTGAATTTTATTTAGAATTATTTTTAATTTATAAATAATATAAAATACGTAGACTTTATTGATAATGCAGTATTGAGCCCTTTCACATTCAATAACGCATTCAATTAGTTGGTGGTGTATTCACAAGTTAGATGAAATGTATCTAAAAACCGTAATTCATGTACTTACAGAGTTGGTATCATAAGTGAATTTCCATTTTGCTAAGCGGAATTCAAATCGATTATTGGATTTTATCTTCTTGGCTCCAATATAGGAGCCAAGAAGACGATTAATTAATCGCCTTCTCATTTGTTTTTATACATGGCTTTTTTATTGTTTTGCCTTAGTGAAATCAATTGATTAGAATTGATTTTAAAACGCAAATTAGAATATATGAAAAGGTAATATATAGACGATTATAATATTCAAGTGCATGGGCAATTCTAAATTTATAAATAATTCTGCTGTTAATAAAGCCTTCGTTTAAAAGTGTATAACGTCATATTAATATATCAATTTGCGAGAATGCTATCAAGAATTCAGGTTAAAAAATATATAAAAACCTAAAGGTAGAATGATGATATGTCAAATGTTGTGTACGGATTAATGCGCGAAGAGCATAAATGATATAAAAGATTGATGTTATTTCGTAAAGTTTTAATTTTCTGGAAATTATTAACGTTTTCGTGATCACAAAAACTTTTAAATCAACTTGGTAAAAACGATCCACCATTTGTCATACTGATAATCTTACTACTAACATAGTAGTAATTATTAAGCACTTCATATCACTTTTGATATCAAATATATTATTAATTTATTTTGAAATGTGCTTTTATTTAAATTTCTTCGTCAATTAAATTATGTTTATAAAATTTACCTTAATTTACGTTTATCAAACGTAAATTTACCAAGCGATATTCTGTTAAAATTACATTCGTGTGCCATCTAACCATATGCTTAGGCATAATAAATTATCCATGCGAGAAAAATGATTTCATCGCCTTGATAATTTATTATGCCTAAACATAGGATTAAATTTATATATTATAATATATTATATATTATAAATTATATATAAACAATATTAAAAATAGTTTATTATTGATATTAAAATATTTTATAATAATATGAATATTGGATTTAATAAAAGAATTAAATTATATTGATATATTATTTATAATTGAATTAGTAAATATCTTGTTATGCTGTGAATTTCAATTATTCGAGTGATAAACATTTGACCGCATAATAAGCAGTGAAGATTAAATTTATCAAGCTTTTTTTGATATTGTGATTATTATTTTTGCTTAAAAAATCAAAAATTCAATACAGAAATGATGAAATCAAATTATAAAACATTGTTAAAACGTGCCTTTCGTCAGATAAGTCGATTAATTTGAGAACAAGAAGTCAAGCTAAAAAATTTATTAATTAAAAATCGTTGGTAGAATAATGATATTTTAAAGGTTGTGTGCGAATTAGCTTGCTCCGGACTCGAATTTATGTTCGGGAACTACTCATATATAGGGTACTTGACTCAACTATTGAGAGATAAACTACAACATACTAACAATAGGGTGATACGCAAGCATTTTAAGAAAGAGCATAGCCGAGTATCGACAGTGAAGTACCAAAAGAGAAGTTCCCCAAAGAAAACCTTCAACTGCTAGGATCCTTCAAATTAAGCGCAAAAATCCCAAGCTTAAAGTCAAAGATAAGGCATTAAAACCCTTAAAATATTTTAAATTGAACTTGTAGACTTGTTCAGGTGATTGTCAAGTTGGTTATTCATTAACCAACTTTTTGTTTTTCTTTATATACATTGTCAAGGATGTCAAACAATTAATGCAAACATAAATTCACAAAATAATTATAAATTTTTATATAAAATTATTAAACGTTTTGCATTATTTTATACTTTTATTATGTTGTAAATAAAATTAAACATAACATTAATATATAATAATGAATAAATATGTAGTTAATATCGTTAGTAATTAGTAAGATAATTTATTAACAAATAATTATTTTTTTAACTTTTTTTATATTTATTAATATAGATAATAAAATAATAATGAATTTAATTTTAATATTAAACTAATTTATTATTTATAAAATAATTATTGGATTTAATACTGAATAATGTAATAAAACAATCAATTGTTGAAAAATAAAATTCAAATTAATTGAGTCATTGTAGCATTCAATTCTATACATTATATTTGAGATAAAGAATGAATTGTTCATCATTACCGACTTTTAGATTTTGATGTCTGGATGCCGTTGTGTCGAGCTAGACTGTTGGGATGGTGATGATGGATTTCCCGTGATATACCATGGACGCACCTTAACCAGTAAAATATCATTCAAGGTAGCTTATATATTTGTAATTTCAAACTTATAGTAAGTATTCTCCAAAGAAAGTCGTCGAAGTAATTAACGAAGTGGCATTCGTATCATCTTGTTATCCTGTTATACTGTCAATCGAAAATCGATGCTCACTAGAACAGCAAACTCGAATGGCCGAAATATTTCGAGTATGGATAATATATACTCACAACTGTACACTTGTGTAATATTTACTAGAGTGTTCTTGGTGATAAGCTCGTTACAAGATATATGTTCGAAAGTGATCTAATGCCTGACGCTGCACTTCCATCACCGAATATGCTCAAATACAAGA
The DNA here is from genome assembly GCA_012934845.2 of Pomphorhynchus laevis. NCBI lineage: Eukaryota > Metazoa > Acanthocephala > Palaeacanthocephala > Echinorhynchida > Pomphorhynchidae > Pomphorhynchus > Pomphorhynchus laevis. Next base: position 75,239 of record WNNJ02000227.1, read on the forward strand.
TTCTAATCAAAAACAAGAAAGTCAGTTCTCAAAGCAATTCAAACAAGGTTGGTATAGCTCTTTTAAACAAACTTTTATATTTAGTAATTTTATATATAAGATGATAATATAAACTAACTTTTGAAGGTTGGTATAGCTCTTCAAAACAAACTTTTAAATTTAGTAAAGTTGCAGTCAAATGATTCTGCCTTGAATTCTTATTTATATTCTTTTGCGTCATTTTACTATTTAGGTGATAATTATTTTTTGATATAAATGAAATATCTATATTTATAATCATAGATATTTTATTATTTTTATTTACCTTGAAATTTATATTTTATTATTTCAAATTTGTATCATCAATTTCAAATTAGAAATTTAAAAAGAGTTTTAAATAAAAATTTTAAAGGATTTTTTAAATCTTTTTAGGTGAGCGCTTCCGGTAATTCATATTCTTGCGATGAGGACGATGATGAAGATATTGATGATATGGGTATGTTCATTAATATTTCTGAAATTATTGTATTTTCTGTAAACGATTTTAAATTTCAATGCTTAGAAGATATTGTCAATAAGCAATATTTTTGTTGTCTTTCGTTTACACTTTCAAAACTATCTTGTAACTTAGTTCTTCGATTTTATATGAACAGGCTTATGAAAAGACTGTTTATATTAAGATTTTATTTAAGTTTTTTATACATATTTTATTTAACTGATTTTTAAAACAAAATTTAATTAAATTCATTAAATTATGTCGGATTAATGATTCTTAAATATGTAAAATCAAACTAATCTTTATATGAAACTAGTTTAACTAAAATTACTTTTTCTGAATCAAAGTTACTTTTTGTCTGAATAAAAATTTCCCTGAAATATTTGAGGCTTCTATTGATTCAATTTTATCTATATATTTAGATTCGCTTGATAATTGTATTTTTGTTTGATAGGCGTTATAGTTATTAAAGATTATTATTCCAAAGATTAGCTTAATTTATATTTCTTATTAATTTATCAATAAGCAATATATATTTTTATTTAATTTATATGGAAATTCTTAAAATTTCATTATTTAATGTATTATATTTTATATTATATGGTATGCATGAATGATCATGCAAAAATATGTTTCTTGTAAATTTAAATATGTCATCTTTACGATATAAATTAAAGTAGTTTTAAGTTAATGTTAATTTAATGTTCATATCTAGATATACACCTTCTTTATCATTAATATTGGTTTTGTTAAGAATAAGGCTTTCTGGATACATGTGTTCATAATATAATATAATTATAATTAATTTTTAAAAATAAGTAATTGGGCTACTATCACCTCCAGTTGGAACACTTTTTTGTCTAAATTGAAAGAGGTTTAATTGATGTTAATTTAATGCTCATATCAAGATATATACTTTCTTTATCATTAATATTGGTTATATTAAAAATGAGGCTACCTGGATAAATTTGTTCGCTTATTAAATAAAAATTATTAGAGTTAAATACACATATATCATCAATGTATCAAAAATAATAATAATTTATTATTATTACAAATATATGTATTTTTATTTTTATACATCTTTTAATTGTTAAAATAAATATGTCTTTTATTTTTTGATTTATCGACATATTTAAGACTTATATTCAATTTATGACTAGTTTTAGTCTTAAATTTAAGACTATATTTATTTAAGACTAAATTCAATTTTATCCTTATATTTATATTTACTTGATGGTTGTTTAACTTTTGTTAGATAGGCATTATAGTTTCTATAACATATATGTGTATCTATTTCGTTATATAAAGAAACTATCATATATTTATAATAATTATAATATAATATTATAATATAATAATATAATATATCGTTGAGAATTGCTTTCGGGTCAAAAGTAACTTTTTTATTGCGAACCATCCCCGAGAATACAAAAAGAACTTTATTTATTTGATATTTCGACTGTACTTAGCAGTCCTTTTCAATCTAAAAATAGAAGAAAAATATTACACAAAAAGAAAATTCCATTAAAAATAATGTAACTAAGTTATAGCCCCATCGGCAATAGCTGATTTCATTTTGGCAACCTTATCACGATGTTTAGCAAGTTTATAGTTTACATCTTTTTGTACGTCTTGTGGAGGGAATTTTAAGGACCAGTTGGATTTATTTCCTTCCATTGTAGGAAAGATGGAAATGTACAATGATTCCAAAACGAGCCTACGTCCTAACTGTTTTTCTTTATGTAGAATATCTGTGCTTTCAAAATCAATGTTGTGGCCGGTCTCAATAACATGATTGAATATTGCTGAAGATGTATCACTTTTCTTCAGGTTGTACTTATGTTGGTACGTTCTCTTTTTTAAACCTTGTTTAGTTTGTCCAACATAGGTCTTCTCACAATCTGAACACGGAATGGTATAAATTACACATTGTGATGCTGCAACTGGTTTCCTTTTAAAAATGCCACTAAGTCTCGCACCAGTTTTGTAGTACACTTTTATACTGTTCTTAAACTTTGAAGTTAACTTCGACAATCGTCTCTTTAAAGTATTATTGATGAACGTTGATTTAACGTGTTTCATATCTAGCTGTGCGGTCGACGTTCTAGGCAACTGGCTTGCCCTTATCGCAATTGTAAAAGACCGTTTTATAGCCCATTCCGGATATTGACATTCCCTTAATATGCAATTTATTCTCCTATACTCTCTGTGTCTGTATTCTCTGTTACTGCATACCGTCAGGGCTCTTCTGAACAAAGAGCTGGCCGCTGAAATTTTGTATCCTTCCGGGATATATGTGGTCCAAGGAGTGAGCGTATGTGGGATATTCGGTTTTCTAAAAACGTCTGTTAAGATGATGTTATTACGTCTTAACACTTTAACATCTAGGAAATTTATTACATTTTCCATGTCTTCACAATTAACTTTCCACTGAATTGCCTTGTCATGTTTGTTAAGTATTTCCTCTAGACCTATTATTTTTGGGTCTGTATCAAGCACGGCGAAAACATCGTCGACATACCTATACCAATGCTTCAAGCTTTGCACCCTATTGTGTATATTACATTCCCATTTTGTCATATAGAGATCAGCAAGTGGAGGCCCTAATGGGGAACCCATAGCCACACCATCAATTTGTGTGTAAATATTGTTATTGAAATAGAAAGCAGATTTGCATGTACACCATTCTATCAAATTAACCCAATCTTTACGTTGTAGTTTCGGCTCATTACACTTGTCGCTAAGTAATTGTGCTGCTAGATTAATAGCCTCTTGTAATGGGATATTTGTAAATAACGAGACTACGTCAGCTGTAGCAAACCAGCATCCGGTTGGGTTAAGAGTTCTTACTTTGCTTGCAAACTCTTGTCCGTTTTTTATAAAGGAATGGCTCACTGGTTTATTCTGTAAAATGAGTTTATTAATGTATTTCGCCAGTTTGTGGTTAAAACATTTATATGATGCGATTACTGGCCTCATTTCCAACTTCGGTTTGTGTATCTTAGGTAGAAGATACAGGAATCCAAGCGAGGCGTAATCTGATTTTAGCGTCTTGTATGTGGCTTCATCTAAGTTGCCTTGAGATTTTAATCGTAGTAATAGTTTGTTAAATGCTGATTCGTTTTTTGTTGTCGGATCGTTAGTTATTTTCTCAAATTTATCGCTGTTTAATAGCTTTTCCCCATAGTTTATGTAGTCTTCAGTGTCAAGAGCGATCAAAGCTTTACCTTTATCAGACCGACAAATTGTTAATTCATCGTCGTTTTTAAGAATTTTGAGGGCATTCATTTGTTCGTTACTAAGGTTCGGTTTACATTTGGAACTAGTGTTGCGAGCCAAGAGATCAAATGATGCTATATCACAAAAAGATTCGAGTGGTAAATTTGACGCTAAAATTTCACTGTCACATCGTATGTCCATAACGTTAGGTTTATTACTTGGTACAAAATTTAGTCCCATACTGAGTATCTGCTGTTGATGCATGGTTAGTGGTTTAGTTGACCAATTTATTACGGATATTTTAGAATAATATTTAGACTTAAATAGTCCTAACTTCATTAACTTGTGCTCATGTCTTTCCAGTATCTTTAACTTATGAGCTGCTATCTTCTTATTTATGTAATTATTCATATATTTGATATCATCCGAAGATAGTAATCTTATTAGTATTGTCCATGTCTTTTGTATCAATGGATTAAGTTGACTAATACGGCATCTTGTGTTGCGAATAGCAAAACGCATCAATGAAGATGAAATACTTCGTTGAAAGTCTGAGTTGTTAAAACCTATTATGCCTGAATGGATTTTTGCGCATGCAGGGAGTAGCTTATTATCAAAGCAAATTTTCAAAAATTAAATGGATAATTGCATGTTAACTCTTCTATTTTCATATCGGATTAATTTATAAATATAATCTCTAAAAAAAATATAATATATGATAATTACATATAATAAATATGATAATATAATAATAAATATCTATAAAAATTTTTTGTTGCTGACTGTATATCTACTGTGCGCATAATTTACTAAACAGGAAGAAAGGCTAAGAAGGACACGTTCATTATTGGGATGATTTGTTGCTACTAACAAACCAAATAAATTAATACAAATTATTTTATTTTTGTGCAAAATTTGTATCGATAAAAAAATAAAGTAAACTAAAGAAACTTGCTGTTTATTAGACGTTTTGCCAAATGACAACTGCCCCTATCCAGATGGACAAGAATCAGAATCTGACGGGTAAAATTTTATAATTTTTAATAAAAATTTTATTTTTATAAAATAAAACTTTAATTTTCTAATTACTAAACAAATTTATTATTTATGTTTTAGATCAAAAATTGAATCCATCAAACATAGAAAAAAGTCTTGCAGTGAATCAATCAAACATATCTCTCTTCCTCCACCGCAAAGAAAAACAAATTTTGTAATTTCAAAAGAAATGTCCAATTTGGTTGTATATACAGAAGCAGTCAAATTTAAAGGTAATGTAATTTCTACCAAGAGCAGTAACGTATTAATTCTAAAAATCTTATATTCATTCAAGCAATTTTCTATTTATCTTGCAGTTTCTTTCGTCTCCAAAATTACTACTATACGTCTTTAAATATTTAAAAATTAAAGTATAGCTTTAAATGTGAATACTCTTATTATCCATTCACAATCCATTTCTTACTCTAGTATTTGTAAAACGCCTTACGATAGAGCTGTTCTCTGAAAACACAGGTTCGACTTATCGAATTTATTTTCAAATATTATTATTTTTCAATTTATAGTATTTTCAAAATGAGAATTATTTTTAATGCAAGATTTTCTTATTTAAAATTGTTTAAATTATTTCCAAAATTAAAAATTGCTTCATATAAAATAAAGCAATAACTAAATTTTTCAAATTAATGAATGTTTTATAGGGTATTTCATAATTATTACTAATTTCGGTGATGTAGTAGCTCTTTCTACTGTCGAAAAGCTACTTAGTTATAATTTTGAATGTATGCACTGTTGATTTTCAAATTGTATGATTGTTCTTGGTGTATAGACGGTTAATTTACAATCGAGTTATTATTGGTCTCTATTGCTTTGTGTGTTCATGCACATTTATAAAAGCACATCAATTTGAGATAGCAAATTAATTCCAAAATATAGGATTTATTCGTTCTTGATGTGATAAATGTTTGTTGTTTGGTTAATTTTTTTTATCTTATTTATGATCATCTTCATTTCTAAAAGTGGCATGTAAAATACAAAATACTAAATTGTGATTTGAAATTCAAAAAGAATAAAGGTATTAATTCTTTATACAAAGACTTAGTATACATGAGTTAAATAAATGATTTAGTATTTATTTGTGTCACCTCCCCTAATCAAAATCAATTATTTTTTACACTGCCTGGTGATTCCCAATAAAATTTATAGTATTTTTGGAAAATATCGGCTATAAGCTATTTTCTATTTTTAGGCCTTAACGCTCCAGGGTCAATGTGTACAATAGGAAAACGAAAGTCAATAAGAAGGTCAACAATTCATTTGTGTAAGAATTTTACTAAAATCCGTTTAATATTAACTATTCGAATATTATCATTTATTCGAATATTATCATATAGCTTTTGAATTAAACATTCAAAAGCTATATTTAATATCTATTTTATAAAAATGTCAATCTCTTATTATTAAAAAAAATAAAATTTGCTTGTATTCCTTGTCATTTTAGCTTTGCATAAATCCAGGCTGTTCTTTGTATTATTAAATTATAATGATATTTCACAAGCGATTCACTGCGCACGATTTCTCACCCAATACTCTGTTGTAGGTACTGATAAATACCAAAATTTATCTATAACACTTATATTTTTGCATTCACTGCTACTATCTTGGCATTTATTTGATGTAGATTGATTACATAAATCCTCATCAATTTGCATAATTCCTGTTTTTTGGGTACATATATTTGGAACTGAGAAGGACTAGATGTCTCTCGGATACGTCGTGATTATATTAGTTTTTCAAAAGTAGGTTGTTCAGGATCTAATAGTGTTTGTTAGTAAGACAGTCACAGAGATATATTTATGATACATTTAATACATCACATTTAAAAGATATTTAGCTTCTTGACGCCTGTCTTCAGTAGTATCTTCAGATATGTAAATCAAAAATTGTAAATTTGTGCGTTCGGAAGAGCGTTACTTTGTCTTTGTTTTGATGTTGTTTTCTTTGTTTCATTGATAACACATTAATCGATGAAATTGTTGCGGTCAAGAGTTTTTCAACTGATTCCTACGTATTGTAGTCCGCTAAATGCGAATCCGGCATTGGTTTTTGCATATTAGCTCAAGATTTTTGTTACGATAATTTTTATTTTAAAAACTTTTATCATTTTATGTTTCACTACATTTCGAAACATTTTGTTATATAAAAAGGTAATCGTCAGTTATGATGAATAAATATATGATATATTATATAATGTATTATAATATAATAATGTAATATATAATGTAATATAAATTATATATTTATTTATAATTATATATTTATTGTATATATTTTATTATATTACATATATAATATAATATATACTGTAATATATAATATAATATATAATATATTATGTATTATATTATAATATATTATAATATATTATATTATATATTATATATCAATATATTAATATATTTATATTGTATAATATAAATATATCATGTTAATTTAAATGCAACATTTAAATTATGCAACATTTCCGTTTTGTTGTGACATTTGTTCACATTCGGAATAGTTCAAACATATTTTTAATTGGCTAATGCTATAATCACAGAATTATTGAGTTGATGATATGATCAAAGCTGTATTTAGTTGTTGATATGATCAAATATTTAGTTGATGATATAATAAGTATTTAGATGTTATATAAGCAATATCATATAGTTGACGAGACATTTCTTATAATTAATAACATTTGAGCACTATGAGCAGTAATTATGATTATTTCGTGAAAATTACCGCATCGGCTTCATAATGTTAAATATTCATCTCTAATAGATCCTATCAAAATTCTACTTCCTATCAAAATTATACTAGATCCTATCAAAATTCTACTAAATGCGAATCCGGCATTGGTTTTTGCATATTAGCTCAAGATTTTTGTTACGATAATTTTTATTTTAAAAACTTTTATCATTTTATGTTTCACTACATTTCGAAACATTTTGTTATATAAAAAGGTAATTGTCAGTTATGATGAATAAATATATAATATGATATATTATATAATGTATTATAATATAATAATGTAATATATAATGTAATATAAATTATATATTTATATATAATTATATATTTTATTATATTACATATATAATATAATATATACTGTAATATATAATATAATATATAATATATAATATATTATGTATTATATTATAATATATTATAATATATTATATTATATTATATATTATATATCAATATATTAATATATTTATATTGTATAATATAAATATATCATGTTAATTTAAATGCAACATTTAAATTATGCAACATTTCCGTTTTGTTGTGACATTTGTTCACATTCGGAATAGTTCAAACATATTTTTAATTGGCTAATGCTATAATCACAGAATTATTGAGTTGATGATATGATCAAAGCTGTATTTAGTTGTTGATATGATCAAATATTTAGTTGATGATATAATAAGTATTTAGATGTTATATAAGCAATATCATATAGTTGACGAGACATTTCTTATAATTAATAACATTTGAGCACTATGAGCAGTAATTATGATTATTTCGTGAAAATTACCGCATCGGCTTCATAATGTTAAATATTCATCTCTAATAGATCCTATCAAAATTCTACTTCCTCTCCTCCACATCAAATTAGGCCGAAATTTTATGAAATCATTAAGTAAGGAAAGCCCAGCATTTCTATTTTTGACTAAAACGTTTCCATCGGTAAGTGAAGCAAAATTGTCTGCAAGTATTTTTGATTGTCTTCAAATCATGAGGTTAATGAAAGACACTGGTTTTACAAAAGTCCTATGCGTTGATGAAATAAATACATGACAATCTTATAAAGCATTATGCCAAAACTTCCTTGAAAATCATATAAGTCCAAAATATGATGCGATAGTGAAAACCCCAATCAAAAACTTCTAAACTCTATAAAATAGAAGTTTATAAAACTCCACTTCTTAAAATCACATCTTGACTATTGGCAATGACACTATCAATTGTGAAGATTACAGTGAAGAGCAAGAGAAAGATTTATTTTTTCAAGAGAAAGATATTAAGTGCATGGAGGACACAAGATTATTGTGTCCTCCTTATTATCTCTTATAATAAGATATATTTATATCTTATTATAAGATATAAATATAAGATATTATATTTAAATTATAAGATATTATAATTTTATTATTAATTATATAATCATATAATATGATATGTTTTACATAATGTACTCTACGCATTTCAACAAAATAGGTAAAGTTGTAAACTGCACAGCAGTTAAATAATTTAGCATTTAATATTTTAGCATTTGTTCACTTGACTTTAACAGCGGATTATAATCCGCGGTTAATGTCACGCTGTCATAGTTGATATAAATCAACTCTAATTTTATCGTTTCTCAGTAACAGCATATCACACATTAGTATATATTTATTCGATCACGTGTATTATAATATCTGCTTTTCCATATATTATGTGATCTTTTAGGCTGCATTGTTTCAATGTATATAAATTGAATAAATTTATTTCAATTTATACAGTTAGTCCAATGCGGTCAAAATAGTAAACATTGGACGAATAATTAAGTGATTAAACTTTATGTATACGTTTGAACCATGTAGTATTGACGTTATCAGTCAATAATATACTAAGATGTACTATAATCATCATTTGTCGACAGTAAAGAATCTATTTTTAATATATTTATATTAATTATTTGCCTTACTTCTTAGAACAACTTGTTTCAGTATAGCATTTATTCGTTTTCAATTCAACATTTAATATTAACAAAACGTTGTAAATGTATTATTTGATATGTTTTGTTAATATAGCCAACGTTGATATTAGCTATAAAACTGTTAGTCAGACCAGTGGTCCACTAGCTCATCAAATTTCTTCCCTCATCGAAGGCAAAGTAAAAAAGCTCTGCAGAAATCAAGCAATTGATGTTCTTACGTAAGTAAAATCAATTATTATTAACTTGGTACTGTATATTTCTAAACTGATTAAGGTACTGTATATTTATGTGATAATTACATGCATATAATTACATGTATAATATAATAATATGATAATGATATATATGTAAATGATATTATACCGCAATATCAAATATCAGGTAACAAATTTAGATGTAAAACTTTTACCTTCACATTGAATAATAATATTAATATTTTTGCAACTTATAAATTTAAAAAATTAATTATTCATTGCTAATTTATTTCTAATTTCATTTACGAATAAAAGGTTTTACACATAAAGTGATATTAATATATATGATAATATCGCAAATATATAATTCACTGGTAGCTTATTAGTGAAATGTTGTCAAAATATGATAAAGTTGATAATGCTCTATCTCTTGACAGTTTAAAAAGATTTGTGATGATTCAAATATTGCATAAAGTTTGTATATGAAGATAGTCTAGATGCAATATCTTAATTTTGAAAATATATTACAACCTGACAAAATACAATTAGCGTGGTGTAACAGTAAGTTAAATTGCTGAACCTTATTTACAACTCAATGTGTAAAGAGAAATATATCGTGATGCAAAACAATTCTATTAAGGTAGAATTAAATAAATTTATCTATTTGACGAAAGTTTGATATAAAGTCAGGCCATAATACATTGTAAGCGGATTGAATAAACGAAACCAGCATTGTATTAAATGAGTTTCTCATCAAATGAGAAAAATCTGGATTTCTAGGAATTGCCTTTGCAAATTTTCGATCCAGGTATTTAGTAAACAATTTCCTTAAAGTGTGAGTAAAACCCTACATAACAATAATTATTGCAGAACTCCAAGTTTTCCGTTTGATAATGGATTTCACTTAACTGATACTTTACAACCGTTTACTTATAAATGTTAACGTTAATCTTTCACGATAAACAAAAATCGGATAAGGATATGAAGGATGCTCACGACTAAGATAATAATTTTGCAGGATCACAAGATTAGAGGACCCATTTAACAGGACGCATTTTATACCAGTTGCCTGAAAACAACAAAAGAGTTAACTGGTTGCCCTGCAAAATATCCAGATTATCCAGCTATTAATGAGGCTTAAAACTTTAGGTAATCGAATACTTTGAACGCCTTCTTAAAATCAATGAACTGTGCTTAAGAAATTAGTCCTTAATCTAACTACGTAGACTTTTAATGTATGAAATGGAAATGTATATAAACGGTTATTATTACAGACTTCACTGTAAGAATAATAATATTTTTAAAGCAATTTTTTAAATCTAAAAGTTAATATATTCTAGCGATCAATTGAAATCATGAAATATATTCATATAATAGAGATCTCAATAACTTTTATAATGTGAAACTTGACTGTCTGAAAATGTTGCTTAAAATGGATTGTTGCCCAGTCCTTAGCTCTATAGTGTTGGCGCTTCGCGAATTAATTTTAGTAAGTATAGTCTATGCAATCCATTAATGACATCATTGCTTATCTAAAATAGCCACTTTCGATTTTAATATAGGCAGATAATTAGCCAGAGAGATTCAATTCTCGTTGATTGCTTGAGAAGGTTGTGCTCGATTCGTCTTCTTCTCTCTGAATCGTCTTCTCTCTTGTGTATATTATTTCTCAATATTTTTTTAATATTAAGAGAATATTAATATAATATTTTTTAATATTTAATAATAGCAATAATAGTTAGCCGATATAATTGCTAAATGCCTTAATGAATGCTTCGTGAATAATCACACATCGGCATTTTTTTAAATTCTACAAAGAATATAAACCTATAATTTTTAATCGAATTATCTGAACTCACATAATATAAAAATGTTTTGAATAATTTAGAATCACTCTGTATAACCGGAATATAAATACTATGTAATTAAAGTTTGTTAATGGAATTCAGGATGATCCGTTCGGTAGTGATTTTAGTTATAATAAAACTGCATTTCTTCCTTAACGTTTATATGATCTATTAATTACATTTTTTCCTTGTAATTGATATAAATTATTAATATTTCATGTTTCTATGCTATAATTGAATAATTGATTTAGTCACACCGAAGCACAACTGATTAGAACTTATCCAAGCGGTTATCGAATTGATTCATCAAATTACAATCCTATAAATTTTTGGTGCTGTGGAATTCAGTTAGCGGCAACCAACTATCAAACATTAGGTATTTAATTTTAGATAAATTTTTATTTAAATAATAATTATTTATTCAGTAAATAATAATTTTACTAATTAAAGTTGTTTGCTACCTCTAAGTGTTTCATAATTTTTCGATTCTTAGCCATTGACTTTATTAATTGAAAGTTTTTTTAATGTGCCAAATTCACACAGACTGTGTGCTTACAAGTCCACAAAAGCGAAACAGATTAAAAAAGTTACTCGTTTAGTAGCATCGATTTTAGTTGCTTTTTGAAAAATAGAAGTGAGGATGATGATAGCAGATGATCAAGTAGAGAATTCCAAAGGAGAGGAGCAGCGATATGTAAGGATCGACGGCCGAAGTTGGCTGAGTGAAGAGGTACGTGTAGCAGAATAGAAGCACAGGAACGTAGGTGGGTAGAAAGATAGCGAGATTCACTTAGAGTTGGCATATAGAGATAAGAAGGAGAATTACAATGGAGAAGGCGATAAGTTAGACAAAGCAGACGAAAACGAACGCGATGTTCAATACTTAGTCATCCAATTTTTGATAAATAGGAAGATATATGATCAAATTTACGAAGTCGAAAAAGGATGCGCACGGCAGTGTATCGACTGTATTTTAAAGATCGGTTAAGAACATAGATATATTTGTATAAATTGGATCTTACCGTGTAGCTTCCTCGAGGATGTCTCAACGGGCGTTAAGATCATGGGAAGTCGTGTATTAACAAATAATTGCTAATATAACAATTCATAATAATTTTTATTATTAAGAAGAATTAATAATTATTATTTATTAATTCATGAAATTTATTAATTAATTAATTTTCATGTATTAATTAATACATGAAAACTTGATTTTAAATTATTTGGAATTCTTTTATAATGCAATCTTGAAATGACATTAACATTCACGTTTGATGTCGTTTCTATTTTGTACGCAGATGATCTTGCATTGGTAACTTCTAATCGCTTATCGGCTCAACCTGCCATTTTAGAACTTATAGAGTACTGTAACGTTAACAAACTTACAGTTAATATATTAAAGACCAAAGTCGTTATGCTTCGTAAAGATGGTACATTATCTCATAAGGATGTTCTGTCTGTAAACGACTCTCCTCTACAATTTCGTTGTTCGTACAATTATCTTGATGTCCTACGACGCTCTTGCTAGTCTTTCAAAACTCACTTGAAAAAACAGTTTTTAAAGGTCATCAATGCTACATATCTAGTGACTAGGCTCGAACTTCTACAGTTCCACGACCCTCTTCGATACTTTGATGTGATGCTCATTTCAATCATAAGCTATGGTCTTTTTTCAGATCACGTAGCAAATGATTTCCGTCAAATTAATAAATGTTTAAGTCGTTACATAATACGTGTGGTTGAGGTATCGCCAAAGTGCTCCTCAGCGCCTGTTTCAGTTCTTAGTTGTTAGGATTTGTAATCTTCTCGGTTTCGAAGAATCAATCGCTTACTTTTCTAAATGAGGTCGTCTCAGCGACAAAATGTCTAACTTAGATACCGAGTTATTATCGACACCCTTTACACTCAAATAACTTGGAGACATCCATAAGCTGTGTAAAGTCCGCACATCTGAAATTCTGAAATTCAAAATTCTGTTCGGTTAATACTCACTTCCATACCCGTTCTTCAAATTGCAGGTTTCGATTTTGCTCTACCAATGTGATTCCTTGCATTACGTCTTCGTATGTCTTGTTTTGTCGAATATCTTTTAGACGGATTGGAAAATTGCGTACGTTAAACTATCTTCAAATTTGAATTTATTTTCTTTGACGTAATCTTTCCACACTCACGCCTGCGAAGTTTTGACCTCATGAATTTCTTTCAACTTTAACTCTAAAATTTGATGTTAAAAATACTTTTGAAATTGTCGTACCCCAAGCCGAAAAGCGCTGTGGATAAAATAAATCGCTGTATTAATAATTTTGGTTAAGAATTACGATATCGATAAAGTATTATTCCTAATAGAATAATGATATCTTATAGAATAGAATATCTAAGACAATAAAGACATATCAGAAATCAAATAACAATTATTTTTAATATTTTAATAATCAACAATTATTAAAATAACATTAATCATATATTATTAATATAATATTATTTCATATTATGACACAAACTAAAAGAAGATTTTTTTGACAGACTTCACTGTAACAATAATAATATTTTTAAAGCAATTTTTTTAAATCTAAAAGTTAATATATTCTAGCGATCAATTGAAATCATGAAATATATTCATATAATAGAGATCTCAATAACTTTTATAATGTGAAACTTGACTGTCTGAAAATGTTGCTTAAAATGGATTGTTGCCCAGTCCTTAGCTCTATAGTGTTGGCGCTTCGCGAATTAATTTTAGTAAGTATAGTCTATGCAATCCATTAATGACATCATTGCTTATCTAAAATAGCCACTTTCGATTTTAATATAGGCAGATAATTAGCCAGAGAGATTCAATTCTCGTTGATTGCTTGAGAAGGTTGTGCTCGATTCGTCTTCTTCTCTCTGAATCGTCTTCTCTCTTGTGTATATTATTTCTCAATATTTTTTTAATATTAAGAGAATATTAATATAATATTTTTTAATATTTAATAATAGCAATAATAGTTAGCCGATATAATTGCTAAATGCCTTAATGAATGCTTCGTGAATAATCACACATCGGCATTTTTTTAAATTCTACAAAGAATATAAACCTATAATTTTTAATCGAATTATCTGAACTATATTCAAGTTTTATAATGTGAAGCTTAATTGTCTTAAAAAGTTGCTTAAAATAGATTGTTGCCCAGTCTTTAGATATTAAGGATATATATATTATTATATATATTATTAATATATATATTATTATATATATATATATTGTTGGCGCTTCGCGAATTAATTTTAGATAATTATTGTGGAAGATATTCTAATAATTCACAAAAAAGTAAATTGCTAGAAACAAGAAGTAAGCACTCACGAAACAGCATAAGTTCTATATTTTGATAGAAAAATATAACATGAGGAAGCTTTATTTTCTTTTAATAAATCAGAACTTGAAAATTGTAGCTGCCAAAAAAATCTTCTTTTAGTTTCTGTCATAGTAATAACTATATAATTAACATAATAAATATATCATAATTTTAAATATTTTATGAATTAATATATCTTTGGTTCCTACAATTCAATCAAAACGTCTTGAAAAAGACGTTATGAATGATTTTGATCTAAAATCTTAATTATCTATAAAGGAAATTGAAATTCTTTTTGTCAACATGAATTTCAGTTATTAGTGCAATGCTGTGATGGGTTTTGAAATAATGTAGAGTTGGGGATAATTAATAAACTAACAAGTTAATAAGATTTTTTAATTGATGGGACCTTATTTAACATCAACATATTATTGTATCTCTGTATGCTTAGCAATAATGACAAATTTTACTAGATAATGACAACTTATATGTTACTTCATAATAATCAAGTAGGATAAATTTATAGATCTTTTCATATAATTAGTAAATGGTCATATACGATCCATTCTACAAAGAATAGATCAGGGATTATGGACCTGATGTTTTGTACTTTTGTTGTACATTTTTAGTGTTTTTTGTTGTTGTGTTTTTGTTTGTTGCAGTCCCTACAAACGAAAACGCTACATGAACAAATGTGAACAACGATTTTGATTCCAGCATCAAAGTACAAACCGACAAGAAACTTTATTTATGTGATTGCTTGTAGTTTCTAGCCAAATATCAAAATAATTTTGTTGTCGTTTAACTATACCTGATTGTTCCTGGATATTTAAAAATTTTAAATACAGATCAGGATGGATATATTTCTGAAATATTATTGAAAAAAAGTTCGATTTATGTTTATTAATATAAAATTCAACTCTTTGTCAAATATTGACAAACGATCACATACATAAAATGAGCTAACAACATATTCAAATAGCGTGATTGTGATTGATCGAACGCGGATCTTTTAACATCACCAGCTTATTCATTACTTATTCTATTTCGCTAGCAGTTTCTAGCCAAATATCAAAACAATTTTTGTTGTCGTTCAACTATACCTAATTGGTTCCGGATATTTAAAAATTTAATATACATATCAGGATGGATATCTAAACCTGATGTGTTCGTTGATTATTTTGAGTGAAATATTAATAAATATTATTATTAATGTAATTAATCAGAATAAATACCACCCAATTTATATACATCAAGTTTAATAAACTTGATGTATATAAATTTGAGTAAATATCAATAAGTAATATGTTATTAACTGTTTAGATTTAGGACAATTGCTGAACTTAGCCTTCTTTGAGCAAAATGCTCGTTGTGGTTACGTTCTTAAGCCACGAGTCATGTGGGACTCAAATCATCCAATGTACAGAGAGTTCAATCCCTACATGTCTGATCACGACTTTAGATCAACTGATTTCCACGTTCAAGTACTATCGTTTTCACGGCCGATGTTTATAACTAATCTGTTTGTTTCTTCATAGATTATATCTGGGCAATATTTGAATCATTCTTCAAATTGTAATACCAGCGTATTTGTGGAAGTTGATGTTTACGGAATTCCAGTGGATTGCTACAATAAGCGAACTCGGCCAAGTAGCAGAAATAGCTTAAATCCTATCTGGCAAGAAGGATGGACATTTAAGGTATTAGAAATAATTTTCCACTAAAATACCTGCAGAATAAGAATTTATTCTACAGGTATTTTAGCAACTATTTTCAACAACTATTCATTGTAGTTTAAACGCAAAGAAAAATGAAGATATTAATTTAATATAATCCATAACATGCAATCGGATATTCATTTTTGAAGATATTCGATTTATTTTAGTTGTCCTTTCCTAAACTTGCATTTATCCGTTTCCAAATCATTGAATGCGCGAATAATCATGTCTGTGCTCAAAGGATTATTCCAGTTAGTTGCTTAAAATTAGGTAAGTCATATTGTAAAATTTAATAAAATAAAATCCATATTGAAAGTTCGAAATAGATTTATTTTTTTAATTATCACGTATTCTTGAATTTTAAAAAATTCAATGCTATTAATTTCAATTTGATTTGATACCAAATATCAATGTATCTCTGCAGTGTATTATATTACAATTACCATTTAATTGTATTATTTTCATTACTTTTGTAGCAACAAAAGTTAATACAATAATCATCTTTTAGATATGATGTCATTGAACATCAAATTTCAATATCAAAGAATGGAATATAACTGGTACATAAAATATGCGTATAACTCGCATAAAAAAAGAACTTCATAACACAATATATTTGCATTCTTGTTTGTTGTATATTCTAGAACTTAGATATGAAGAAGCTAACTAACTCAAACCCTCACTATAAAACGTAATTACACGAAAATAAGAACCTTATTATAAAAATCCTTTATCTTTATAATACTATAATATGTATTTTCATTGAAGATTAACTTTTTTCCTGGAATTATTACAATAGTTTGATATATATATATATATATATATATATATATATATATATATATATATATATCATTTAATACATTTAATTATATAATTTCCGTTTATTTTATTAATAAACGGAAATTTATTTTATTTATTTGTTTATTTTATTATATATAATATTTTGATAGTAAAATATAAAAACGCTAAACAAATTTATTTACATCTAAATGTTGGGTGACACTTAAATTTCAATTTCTAGAACTAAAATTTAAAAAATGGTTCTAGCAGACATTTGCATGGAGATAAATTCAAGTTTACTTGTTCCGCTATAAATTCAAAGTAAACAACATGTATACAACTATTTAAAAAATATTGTTATAATGGCAAAAATATATCGTTAAAAATAGACTTTGAATATATAATTTTGTAATTGACTAATATTTTAATTATTTTTCGTTTAGAATTTGGTTTTTTAATTTATCCGTAAGTATTTGATTGATTAAATATTTTATCTGATATTTATAGTTAAATAGACTTAGAATATATAATATTGTAATTGTTTAATATTTTTTGGAATTAAAATATTGACGTTAATATTTTGGACGGTTATCAAAGTCAAGACATCAAATCTTTTAGTTTTAAAATATAACTTATAAATCGTATTGATTCACATGTAAATTTATCTTCTGGTTTATCTTTGAATGTGTTTTTCCCTTTAGTAATGTGATACTAAAGTGATACTTTATTTTGTAACATTAGTGATACTAATGTGATACTTTATTTTGTAATATTAAACACAATTGTGAGTACGTTTGGTTTCCACATGAAAAATGTCATCAGTAAACTATTTAGGATACCGACATGTTAGGCTACGCAACCTTGCCAATATCCCGCTTGAGATATCAACAATTTTCATATGTACAAAATCTGATGAAGTTGTCTTGCAGAGAGATAAATCAATGTCATGTACGCCCATGTCTATGTCTTCAATTATAAAGGGTTCCGATGATGCAGTAAGTGCTTTCTGCGTTTTTATTTTAATATTCAAGTTTTCTTTGTATAAATATGTTTAATAAACTTGAGAATTTATAAGAAAAATAAACAACTTACAACTCTAAAAATTATTGCCCATCAAATAAAATGTATTGATGAAAAAAATTATATAATAAAAAATAAAAATGTATATTTTAATTTATATATAAAATATAATATTTCTATTACATATAATATCGATAGTATGTTTAGGCTACATTGCTGAAAAATAGTGATATATGCATGTTGATATACTGTTATCATCTATCGAAGATGATAATCCAAAGGATATTCAATCCTCTGAATTATATATATCAAAATAGTAGGTATATAAAATTTAACCAAGTTTTCTTTTGCAATTTATTTAAAAAGGTTTTTAGGTTACCCCTTCGTCGGTAGCACAATCCAATATTCTACCATTGAATTGGTAAAATATTATGGGGTTATACAATGTGGTTATTCAAATAACCCCATTGATACTTTCAATATATATAAGATATAATCGAATTTAACGTTATAATTGCATTTGAATGGAGAGATATCACGTAACACTATCTAATCTATTTTTACTTTCAGCACATGCCAACTATTTTTACATGTTTTTACAATTTTAGATTTTTTGAAAAAGGTCGAGAAGACAGAAATGTCAAGTGGCCTTATTCAGGAAAATAATATCTACAATTGTAAAAATATAAATATAACAGCATAAATATATGATAGCATCTTAAATGTTGTTCACCAATTTCAGTATATATATATAAATTCGATCTTAATATAAAACAACACATTCGCTGAACGACAATTAAACCTTGTGTTTTAATATATATATATTAAAACACAAGGTTTAATTATCATTCACCAAATGTGTTGTTTTTTATATTAAGATCGAATTGAAATGGATATAATTCTAATATTACAATTATTATATAATTATAATGTTATGTTTAAATTTTAATTTATATTTCTTCCTCGTTACTACAACAATTATTTAAAATAAAAATTTATATATCAATATAGGCTGTATTTTAATTTATGAAACCGATAAGGGACAAATTTATCTAATCAAGTTTATCAAATGGATATTATTGCACATAATTTAACTATCAATCGTTTCATTTGTACTGTTTCATTTCAAATGAAACTATCTGGTCCCTCAATTTGTACTTATAAAATATATTTGAACTGGTATAAATTTTAAATTAAGCGCCATTTTTAACTTAAACCAAGTATATAGATTTTTACCATAATGTCATCATTACATCGTGATATATGCTCAAATCAGCTTCACAGCTATCGCTCAAATGCCGGCGATACGCAATTATTAATGACAACGGATAACGGATCACCATGTCCAAGTAAAACTACAAGCCTATCTGCCGGAAGCGGTCAAACTTTGCTATTACATGATCGAAGTTTATGTGAAGAATTGTGCAATTTTAACAGAGAACGCATTGCTAGTCGATGCTGTTTTGCTAAGGGACATGGTGCATTTGGATTCTTTCAATGTACAACAGATATAATAAAGGCCTATAGCATTGCATCACCTTTCTCTGAATTACACAAAGAGACTCCAATAGCGATTCGATTTTCGCGTATGCGTTCTGAAAACGGTTCGTCGGATACGTGTCGAGACGTGTTTGGCATATCTGTGAAATTCTACACATCTTGTGGTAATTGGGATTTGGTTTGTTCAAACTTACCCGTATTCTTTATTCGGGACCCGATTTTATTTCCAAGTTTGATTCGAAGTCAAAGGCGAAATCCTGTGACCAACGTATACGATGCTGATATGTATTGGGATTTTCTCAGTTTGCACCCAGAATCTGTTCAAATGTTGTGCATGCTGTATAGCAGTAGGGGGATGCCAAGTTCATACGCTACTATGAACGGGTATTCCGCGAATACTTATGCTCTCCGTAATGCAGATAATCAAACGTTCTTTTGTAGATTCCATCTAATAACCAGCGATCTTGAATGTATGTCAGAAGAAGACATGAATAGAATACGCTCCTCTGACCCAGATTATATGTCAAGAGATATTTTTCAAAGAATAAGTTTAAAAAAGTACCCAACATGGGATTTGTATGTACAAATTGTTAAAGAGGATGAACTTGATAAATTTGGATTCAATATTTTTGACTGCACTAAGGTTTGGCCACATCTAACTTCACCACTTTGCCCTGTAGGTCGATTAACTTTGAATCGCCTATCGGTTGATCAATTCGCCGAATTTGAGCAAATGTGTTTCAGTCCCGGTAACTTAATCCCCGGTATCGAAATACCAAGGTCAGATTTAATATTGCAGGCACGTGTATTTGCTTACGATGATGCACAGCGTTACAGAATTGGTAAAAACTTTAGACAGATACCTTGTAATCAACCACTTTGTCCTGTTTCTTCAACTAGTAGAGGAGGAGCATGTTGGCATGGTCGATTAACTGGTGCGCCAATTTATTATCCCAATAGCTTCAATGGACCTGCTGTTGCTTTACACTTTGATGAACATGTGTATCCAATTTCAGGAGACGTTGGCCGAATCCCACTTCAAAGTGGAGATAATTTTACTCAAGCTCAAAACTTTTATATAAAGGTTTTGAAAGATGATGAAAAGATTGAATTGGCATGTGCTTTGGCTAGATCAATGGCACCTGCTCTTCCGTATATACGTAAACTCGCAATTGAGAACTTTTACGCGGTAAGCATTGATCTCGGACAAAATATTGAACACTTCCTTAACAGTTATTCTGGTGGTAAAACTACTACAGATGAAAAGCATGTTCAAGCATCTTCAGATTCAATGTTCAACATAAATTAAAAATCGAATGATGTGATTGTGGTGAATTATGATTTCAAAAAACTTTTTTTGTCACTCAAATAAGTGCATATTTGATATATTTGATAATTTGAACGCGTTAATATAATATATTTGTATATTATATTGAACGTGTAATATTTGATATAAATAATATTTGTTTATATATATTATAATTTGATATATCCAGCGATATATTTACTATAAATATATTTTAAATAAATACATTTCATATAAATACATTTATTGTTTTCATAAATACCACAAATTTCAGTTGATTGTGGATTAATTCAATATCTGCTTTATAAAAAGCGATAAATATCACTTGAAATTTAATATTAATGATAAGTTGATATTTGATACAGAATCAACATCTTGTGAAACGATAGGAGCAATCGATTATAAGCAAAGTAAATGATGTTGACAGATAAATTTTGGAGATGTCAGTTATCTTATAATGTTTAAAACGAATCTAATCAGCTATGTTTTCATCAAATATTTACTAATCTTCCTGCATGTTCCTGGTAGCTTGCTGGTTCTGAATGCGTTATCAATATTAAATTACAAATCTAATGATATTTAGATTTGACTATTTAGATAGCCAAATTGACATTAAACATGTGTTTCGTTCGCTTAGCAGTTTACACAACTTGACCTAAGACACATGGCTGACGTGTTTCGTTACTATAATCACATTGTTCAATATGTATCGCAACCACCATAACATCATCATATAAACTAAAAATAAATTCCTAATGATAATATAAAGTTTCCAGAGAAGAATTCTTATCTGGAATCGTTGTATTTAAAATATTGATGAGATTATTTAATGATATATCAATATTATATCGGGAGAAATATATTGGTAAAAAAATATTCATTTATCTAAATATGATAATTTTAGTTAATTATCTTTTAAATAATTAATTTATCATTTATTAAAAACATCTATTTTTATAAAAATACAATAATATAGGCATGCATTATTAGTTGTATTTTTAGATTCTGTTTAATAAAAAAAATATCTATAAATTTATTTAATTAAAAAGACACATTTAATATAATTATATTTATTTAATTTCAAAAGCAAATTAAAAAATTAAATTACTTGTAGAAATTTAATTTTAAATCTTGACATTTTTTACCAAAAAATATGAGTTTTGAACATTAAATTGATCATAATATAATTACTAAAATTACACGTATTCAATTCCCTTTTTACTCTGGTATTTAAATAAACTCGTTATAATAGAATTCAGTTAATCTAATCGATAATTTTACATAAGTGATAAATATAAATATATTAATATTAATTGTGATATAATCATTTTAATATATTAATACTAATATTTTTATTAATTATTAATATTAAATAAATAATTATTATATTAAATTAATAATTAAATATAAATAAAGGTAATTAATAATTATTTCAAAAATAACCTCAAAGCGTAAATAACCTTAAAGCGTAACAACATAAACCTTACAACATTACCGCTGGCTTGAATAACTTAAATAAACTTTAAGCGTAAATAACTTTAAAGCGTAAAACATTACCTTATGTTTACGTTACATTACCTTACTATTTTATTTGTTATTTATTAATATTTATAAATGGTTTAATAAAATAATAATTATAAATACATGCCAACAACAGTACGCTACATTTCAGTATTAGTAAACCTTATTAGCTATTAATCCAATACCTACGTTTCACGTTTCGGTGAACGTTAACCAACATTTTGAAATTTTGATGACTATTTTATTATCCACTCTACTTTAATCCTGTATTTTTAATCCAACAGCAGTACGCTACATTTCAGTATTGATGAACCTCATCAGCTACTCATCCAATACCTACGTATCAGGTTTTGATCCTTTTAATGCTAGATGAAGATCACTCGATTCGTCTGCTTTTATTGGCAATTATTATTTTAATAAATAATAATTACGATCTGACATAAAATGCATGATGACATAAGGTGTACATCTGAAATTTGTATTAATAAGATGCGTGATGAAAAAAATGAAAATTGCCAACAGAAAAAGAAAAGAGCGATTATATTCTTTGGTTATAAGGCACACAAATTTCTCGATGGTTTTTGATATAATAGGTTTAGTACCCCTACAAGCCCTTTAAACTTTTCTAAAGCATTAAAAAGCTTAATGCTATTTCGTTCAAATGTTATTCAAGTTATTTGATTTGTTTCATGTTAGAAGTCACTGTTTTTAGCCAAAAAAACATAAAGTACATGTTAATTTTATAGTTACAAATAATAGCGACATTCGACAAATAGTCATACATCTGCGAAGCTTTTCAAGATAATGACAATTGAATTTAATCTTATCTATAAGCCAACAGCAGTACGCTACATTTTTATATTGGTGGACTTCATCAGCTACTGATCTAATACCTACGTTTCACATTTTGGACTTTTAATGTTGGCCGACGATCACTCGATTCATCTATTTTATTCCCATTTAGATTGAATGAAAGACTTTCGTCTTACATTTTGCAAATTTAATTGAAATAATTTATGATTTCAAATTAAATCAGCGTTCGTAGAGGAAGATTCTACTTTCAATTTGAAAACAAACCTATTTTGGCGTCCTCATTTAAAGTTGTTATACTTATGATGTAATAGAATGTAAACATAGATTTTACATTGTTAACATTAAAAATTTTGATGGAATTGAACGTTGCTTTTTAATCCTATCTATAACCAAATAACAGAACGCTACATTTTAGTATTTTTGGACTTCATCAACTACTGATTGACAGCCAACATTAAAAGGAGTGAAGCGTGAAACGGAGGCATTAGATCCAATGCCTACGTTTCACGTTTCGGTCCTTTGTATGTTGATTGTCAATCAGGAGCTTATGAAGTCCTCCAATACTGAAATGGAGCGTACTGCTGTGGGCTTATAGATTAGATTAAAGCAAAGTGCATAATAAAAATAGTCATCAATAGCCTTTATCAACTTCAAATAATGACAATTATTGCAATATAGTTGTTAATGTATTGTATACATTTAACGTAATCAAAAGATATACGATCTTATAATATGAAATACATATGAACTTGTTAGCCATAGTGTTAAAAATATCTAGAGTTGTCCCGCACAACTTTGTCTGTGTGGCGCTAGTCTTCCAACGAATGAAATACTATGAATGAAATCCCTATGGTAAAATCTATTTATTAAAACATAAATAACATGTTAATTTTATATTTACAAATCATAGCAAGTGTTGTGTATGCATTGAATTCTGCTAAATTGCTGAGATGTAATTCCATCTACGTTGTTACTTTGTAAATTACTTTAAAATCAAAATATATTTTTTAAAATTCGCAAGATCAGCATTAGCGAGCATTTAGAATAGTTAAATACAAAAAGCTTAGTTCTATTAAGAGTTCAAACGGTGTGGATTTCTCTGTTATCAAAAGTTACCATAAAATAAATTGATAAAAAGTTTAATTTGACAAATTTTGTTCTCGAAATAAATCAAATTTTTGCATCCAAAAAAATTTGAAAAGAAATAATTTGCTTTCGTGAAAATGTGTTTTTAAATGAATCGATAAAATTGATTTTTTTTAAATGTATTAATCTGTCTCTACAGAGAACATAAAGTTTAACAAGTGATTTTTCCAATAATAGAAAATTGGCAAAGGCAAAATTGCACACATTTCGATAATTAGTTTTTCACCTATAAATAATATTTTATCATTAATATGTGATACTGACGTTTTTAAGAATCATCAAAATAACTTAATTGAGACATGTTTTAAACTAAGGTACCACAGTACAGAGACCAAACAAATTGTAAAATATATAAATCATGCAAGTATTATTAAAAAATTAAAATCTTAAGTGTAAATTATGAGCGGGTATTTATCTAATCAAAAGGTAAGTTCGACAATCACATTACATCAGATAAAATACGTTATTGACATGTATTTCCCACTGCAATGTGCGAATGAGGAATATGGCTTCTTACCTTGTTATATTCAAGTGATATTCAAATTATTTGATTTTAGTCTAAAGACTTTCAAGTAATCGATCATCATTTAGTCTGCTAAAGAAATCATGTTGCTTTCATTGCATACTTTTAGTAGTTGAGACTTAAAAATCCTGGCCATTCCACAGTTTGCTAATTACTTAAAAAACTATTTTCTATTTAAGTATTTATAATTCGTGAAATAATTTCAATGTTATCAATGTAGGCAACTTCAAAACAACACCGATCTAGGAGATCAAGCTGTGATCATGTAACTAATCCCTCTAGTTCCTACATGAGTCGATATTTATCTAATCCGAAGGTAAGTTCGACAATTATATTTGAAGCAACTGTAAACTAGAAAATAAATTAACAACTGTATTTTTTGACATGTAAACATAGATTGATTTTAATTTAAATATGAGAAACTGTAATTGTTAGTTACAAACTCCTTGTTTAGTTTGATGACTCTATAATTTTTATTCTAACAGATTGGAAGTATAAATTGCAGAATAAATTTTATAAATTTTATTCTGATTGGAAGTATAAAAATACTAGGTTATAATAATTATTTCTTATGATATTTCCATTTTTAAAGTACTTTATGGCCCAAAACATGCAGCTTTAATAAATTTATCTGATTTACTATTTTCAAATATACCCCGCTTTGTGAAAAATCGCATCTAAATCATATGAACATTTTCCGTCTCCACTGCCTTGTTTACCTTTTGCAAAATTGCGCATTTTATTTGCAAAATTGCAAACATTTAACAGGAAAACCCAATGGCCAATTAAATAAATAGATCAACTAAATTGGACAACTCAATTATAACAATCTCACGACCGGCATTTTATTGTTTATGATCCGATTTTATAAATTAATAAAGATATGTATAAAGAACTTACTAAATTAAAGGATAACTATATAATAACAACTATTGATAAAGCTAGTAATAACTTTGTCTTCATATGCAAAAAGCTTTATTATGATATACTAATGAAAGAGGTTAATTCTAATGATTTAAATGTAAATCCAACATATGAACGTAGTGAGTTGAGTTTAGAAACAATTATTACAAGTCACTGTTCTATAATGGATAAAAAGGGTATAAAGGTTGAATTAGATAATAAAACTATACCTATATTATATTGGAATCCAAAATTACATAAAAATCCAATAAAACCTAGGTTCATATGTAGTGCGTTTAAATGTACATTAAAACCACTTTCTGTCTATATGAATAAAATACTTAAAGTAATTAAAGCACATTTTAAAAAATATTGCAAGGTAATCGAAATTAATACTGGTATAAAACACTATTTCAGTATTAATTCTACAAAAGAATTTTTAGAACAGACAAAAGGAATAAATTTTCAAAATATAAATACATACGATTTTAGTACGCTTTATACAAATCTAGATTTAGTAGATATTAAAGAAGCGTTAGTAAAATTAATTAACCTTATATTCGGAAAAAGATATACATATATATGTTATAATAATTATAACGCCTATCTAACAAAAATTAAACCATCAAATAAATATAAATATATGGATAAAATTGAATTAATAGAATCCTTAAATATTTTGATAAATCAAAATTATTTAAAAGTAGGGACATCTATATTTAGACAAGTAAAAGGTGTTCCAATGGGTGGTAATAGTAGCCCAATTATAGCTGACTTGTTTTTAAGCTTTATAGAATATGAATTTGTTCATAACTGTGTAAAAACTAAATCTAAACAATATAAATATATGAAATATATGTTTCGATACATTGATGATATATGTGTATTTAATTCTAATAATTTTTATTCAATTAGTGAGCACATTTATCCAGAAAGCCTTATTCTTAACAAAACCAATATTAATGATAAAGAAGGTGTATATCTAGATATGAACATTAAATTAACATTAACTAAAACTACTATTAATTTATATCGTAAAGATGACATATTTAAATTTACAAGAAACATATTTTTGCATGAGCATTCATGCATACCATATAATATAAAATATAATACATTAAATAATGAAATTTTAAGAATTGCAACAATATGTAATGATATTGGCTTTCTTCAAAATCATTTAAATAATTTAATAGATACATATTTTAAACTAGGTTACTATAAAAATAACATCAAGCAGAAAATAGTAAAATATATAAATCAACACAATAATATAAAGAATAAATTTAAACTCTTAAGTGGCAAATTTTTATGGATGGATAATAAATAATATACTTTGTATTAGAATAAGATACTAGATAGTTATTTCAGAGGAAATACATCATTAGCATGTATTTGGCCCGCTGCTATGTTGGGTAGAGGAGTTAGAGGCCGAAACCTGATAGCATAGCAGTTCCTCCTGATGACCTCTAATTCTTATTCTGATACAACGTCTGTTATTTATTAGTCAATTCATAAAAATGACGTTTATTTTAAATTTTTATTTTTTATTTTTATTTTTTAACTTGATTTAAATTATAGAAAATCTAAAAACAATTATTAATTTTATTATTTAATTATTAAATTTTGATTTAGCATTATTATGTTTTGTTTATTTTATAATTATATAACAATACGTAGACTCAGTTAGCTGATTTAATTGATTTACAAAATTATCAATGTCCATATAAGATTGCCAATTTTATTGAAAACGACAATAATCCACAAATAAAACTAATGTTGATAATTTTATTAAATCATGGAATGAATAAAATAATCAAATAAAATAAATTTTAGTGGATAAAATGAACAGATTGTACGTTTTGTTTCTGATGATTCTAGCAGCAGCTAGCGAAATATAAAAACAAATTTCTGCTTATTAATAAACAAATTGCAATAATATTATTAGAACTTATTAATGAAATTGTGAAAAATATTATTAAGGAGTAAATAAATACAATTTATAGTATTATAAAAATTATATTTTATATATTATGATAATGGGAATAATATAAAATAATATAATTTTTTTATTTACTATATAAATAGAGTAAATTATAATTTTTAGAATAATAAATTAGGCTAGATATTCACATTACATCAAATAAAATACATAATTGGCATTTATTTGGCTCCGCTGTGTTAAGTATAAGATTAGATAGCGAAACCTTTAATCTTTACTTCAATTCATGGAATGTTAACCATTAATATTACATTTTATTAGTGCTACAAACTTACTCTATTGGTACAATGTTAAAAACAACGATAAAAGTGATATTTCTTTTTTTCTATTTAATTTAAGGAGATTTTGTTACATTTTAACTTATATTCAATGATCATTTGATTAATTATATAAATAAAATTATTATATATAATTTATAAAATAATCATTAAATATTCAAATCATATTCGATAATTATTGTTTAATGATTATATTAATCTAATATTTAATAGTAATCAATTTCGAATTTAATTTGTAGCCGAATTCTTCCAGCTCTAAACATATATTTCAAAGTTTAAATTTCTGAGCTCTAAAAATTTATCATAGTTAGAAACAACAATAATAAAGAAAATTTTTTCTTGTTTAACGTCAAAAAGCAAGGTGAAAGTCCATCTCTTAAAAATGAATAACCACCTCCGTAAACGCTTTTCGTTTAAATAATTCCGAAAAAATTTTGTGTTTTCAGATTATAAATGTCTAAATACTAGTTATCACCTAGTATCAACTGGTTTATCAGTATATGTTGATTATCTTATACCATCATTAATGGTGAGTCATGTATTGTGCTTAACAGCAACATGGTGAGCAGCAGCAATCAAAACTACTTGGCTTGCAACATTCACAGCAGCAACAGCAGCATGGTTTGCATGCTGCAATTATAATTTTTAGAATAATAAATTAGGCTAGATATTCACATTACATCAAATAAAATGCATAATTGGCATTTATTTGGCCGCACTGCTATATTGTGTTGAATGCATATACCAAAACCTAATAAAATCTTGATGCCCTCCAATCTTTACTCCGATATATGGAATATTAACTATTAATCGTTCGAAAAATAACTTAAAATGTTCTAATTTTTAAATTTATCGTACAAAATGTGTAGGATAAGTAATATAATTTGATTTGCTTTTACCATGAATTTAGCAGATCTAAAATATGCAAATTTACAATAACGAATAAATTATTTCAAAAATTACAATATTTTGATAGCTCCCGCTATTATCTTTAGGAAAATTACAAAAACTTCTGATTTTGTAGATTCACAGCAATGAAGAAGTGGTATTTATTCTTCTAATTATGTAAATTTACATGAATGAAATAGTAATTCTGAATTTCTGAAGATGATATCGAAGCATCTTATACTTTTGCAGTAAAAGTAATTTCTTCGTTTGTAAATTTACAAAACTATTATAAATTATTTTGAATAAGACCTAAATTATTTACTATGTTCGAACAGCCACAATTCATCTTGAAATACTGCCTCAAACTTTGGCCAGTTTGTGCCGCTGCCATACAAGTTGGTATCACAGGTTGGTACAGTGAAACTCCAAGGAGTTACAAGTAATTACGTATATTCTGCTTGGGGCATTCTGCTTGGTCACTATCTCAAACGACTTCGCGAAGCCTGATTTTTTTACGAAATTTATTATTTTTAGCTCTTTTGACAGTGAGCCTCCTACAACTGTCACAAACTTAATTCAATGCATAATGGTGTTATTAATGATGTTATAGACAAGTGTTTGAAACTTTTAAAGATAAAATATTGGTCTAGCCTGATAAAAACATAACCTATTTGAGCGAATCATTGAAATTTGTATTTCTTCTCTTTGTTTTTTGGTTATTTTGTAATTGTTAACGTTTCCGTAGGGTTCAATAATATTAAACTATTTAGCAATATTTTGCTCTGTAAGAAAGAACATGTCAAAAATTTGCAGCTTTAAGTTGCTTATCGTTGAATTATTAAAGATGGTCAAGTACTCTATTTTTCAAAACTAAATGATTAAGAGAAATGTGTAATTTCATATTTTTATTGGAAAAGTATAAAAACTAATATTTAGTAATTATTACAATATAGTAAGAACAAATATATTCAAATATACCTAAAATATATATGTAATAAGGTAACAAAATAATTGGTTCATATACAAATTTTAATTTCATACACAAATTTTGCTCTGATATATAAGAAAGAACATGTCAAAAATTTGCAGCTATAAGTTGCTTATCGTTGAATTATTAAAGATGGTCAAGTACTATAAAAAAATAATTGGTACGTCTACAAATTATAAATAGAATATAATTATGAATATAGACCAATTTTGATTAGCGACAAAAGTATGATTCTTATTTTTATGATACTTATTCTTTAAGTTAATCTTTTTAACGTCTTACGACAGCTAAAATTGGCAATGATTAATTAAATTTTCAATAATTGATAATAAAAATTGAAATTAAAGATTTAATATTTTTACTTTTAGATAAATACGTCGTCTCGGCAATCATGTATCGAACAAATATCATCAATGTCGAAAACATCATCAATATATCGTCCGCGTTTTAGGCCACATAAATAGTGCCAATTAGCTCTTTGTTATTTCACACTATTTTTGAAAATATGTCAAATATGATCCGATGAATTTGTTTTATCCAAAGAACATTTTGTTTATCCGTATTAATTTATGTTAAAATGTCTTACAGTTAAACGTTGTCTCATATAATCTTGTATTATAATGTATAATTACGAATTTTTAAGTAATGACGCAGTTTAATGTGTATTTTAAGCGTTTACTTTTATAAATATGAAAACGTGAAATAAATATCTACAAATTATTTTCTGCGAATTATATAAAAATGATAAATCTTTCACACGAACAACTGTTATTTCGCAACAATTATTTTATTACTTTTATTTTTTCTTTTATTTTATCCAATGCAAACTTCAAAATATAAATTTCAATGAGTCTTCAATAACTCTTAAATCAAATCAGCTAATTGAATCTACGTATTTAATATAACTATAAAATAAACAAAACATAATAATGCTAAATCAAAATTTAATAATTAAATAATAAAATAAATAATTGTTAAGATTTTTTAATAAGATTTTTTTAATAAAAAAAATAGAACACACAAAAGGAATAAATTTACAGAATAAAAATACGTTCGATTTTAGTACGCTTTATACAAACCTAGATTGAGCAGATATTAAAGACGCATTAGAAAAATTAATTAATCTTATATTCGGAAATATATATGTTATAATAATTATAACGCCTATCTAACAAAAATCAAACCATCAAGTAAATATAAATAAATGGATAAAATTGAATTAACTGAGCCTACGTATATATTTAAATGAAAATATATGGATAAAATTGGATTAACTGAGTCTACGAATTAATTGAGTCTACGTATTTAATATAATTATAAAATAAACAAAACATAATAATGCTAAATCAAAAAATTAATAATTGTTATACGATTTTTTATAATTTAAATCAACTTAAAATAAAAAATTTAAAATAAAAGTCATTTTTATGAATTGAATAATAAATAACATACGTTGTATCAGAAAAAGGATTAGAGGTCATCAGGAGGAACTGCTACGCTATCATGTTTCGGCCCCTAACTCATCTACCCAACATAGCAGCGGGGCCAAATACATGCTAATGATGTATTTCCTCTGATAAAACTATCTAGTATCTTATTCTAATACAAAGTATATTATTTATTATCCATCTATAAATCAACTGTGTTGATTTATATATTTTACTATTTTCTGTTTGATGGTATTTTCATAGTAACCTAGTTTAAAATATGTATCTATTAAATTATTTAAATGATTTTGAAGAAAGCCAATATCATTACATATTGTTGCAATTCTTAAAATTTCATTATTTAATGTATTATATTTTATATTATATGGTATGCATGAATGCTCATGCAAAAAAAATGTTTCTTGTAAATTTTAATATGTCATCTTTACGATATAAATTAATAGTAGTTTTAGTTAATGTTAATTTAATGTTCATATCTAGATATACACCTTCTTTATCATTAATATTGGTTTTGTTAAGAATAAGGCTTTCTGGATAAATTTGTTCACTAATTGAATAAAAATTATTAGAATTAAATACACATATATCATCAATGTATCGAAACATATATTTCATATATTTATATTGTTTAGATTTAGTTTTTACACAGTTATGAACAAATTTATATTCTATAAAGCTTAAATACAAGTCAGCTACAATTGGGCTACTATTACCACCCATTGGAAAACCTTTTAGTTGTCTAAATATAAATGTCCCTGCTTTTGTCCCTAC
The DNA here is from genome assembly GCA_012934845.2 of Pomphorhynchus laevis. Lineage (NCBI taxonomy): Eukaryota > Metazoa > Acanthocephala > Palaeacanthocephala > Echinorhynchida > Pomphorhynchidae > Pomphorhynchus > Pomphorhynchus laevis. The sequence goes on from WNNJ02000227.1 coordinate 107,666, forward strand.
TATTGGTAGGGACAATTGTAGATTGTCCCTACCAATCTACAATTGTGTTGATTTATTTACTATTTTCTGCTTGATGATATTTTTATCATAACCTAGTTTAAAATATGTATCTATTAAATTATTTAAATGATTTTGAAGAAAGCCAATATCATTACATATTGTTGCAATTCTTAAAATTTCATTATTTAATGTATTATATTTTATATTATATGGTATGCATGAATGCTCATGCAAAAATCTGTTTCTTGCGAACATTTTTCTTTTTCTACAAACATTTTTCTTTTAAAAATTTATAAACCAAATGAGCTAAATGCCATATGAAGCTAAATGTCGCAATTAGAAAGGACAAGCTAAATGACATTTAGACACTTTCCCATTTCAATAAAAAGCACAGTTAATGAAAAGCTTCATAGTTTTCATGCATTATTCTATCCAAAAATATAATCGAGGACTATTCGAGTATTAAAATTGAAATTTAATGTAATTAAAAGTAAAGAAATTGAAATTTTAAAATAATGAAATTATTTATGTTTGAAGTCACTGAATTTAACTTGATGCTATATTTAATTAGTCTAAAAAAGTACGTTTTTACTGTTTGAAATAACGTTTTAATATTTATCTCAAATAATGATATAAAATAGCATTATTAGTTAAATAAAATTATTAAATATAAAATATAATTTATTGAAGATAAATATATAATTATATAATGAATTATATATAATACATTATCTGTATTTATTGAAGATAAAAAATGCCATTACATAATGATAAAATATATCATTAATGCCAACTATTAAATAATGATAATACATATCCAATGAGTAATCGAATAATATCCATTATTAAGTAATCCATTATTTCATAATGATATTGCATATCATTATGAAATAATGATTTGTAATAAAATCATCATAAAATATTTTCTCTCGTGATTTGGCATTTCGTTATCTGCTTAACTGAATCAATACAATAATGTTAAAATTTGTTGGATAAGTTCAATTACTGTTTACTATTAGAAATAGCAAATTAGAAATCGTAAGTTATTTTCCAATAGAATATCAAAAAAATGTTACAAATGAAATGTTAGAATTTTTACCGTTTAAAATAAATGTAGAATAAATACTTAGAGAGCGGCAATACATTTAAGCATTACCGTAATTATATAATTCGCTTTTGTACTAAATAGTGTATGCTATTTTACTATTTAATTATATGTTGTAAACTGCATTTAGCTCAGTTTATAAAGTACATTGTTTAAACATATATTCAGCTTTCAATTGTTTGTTTAATTCATTTGGAATTATATTACAGTCATGCGTGAAACAATAGATTATAATATATGTTGTTCAAATTGGGGACACATCTTAGAATACCGTGTTATGTAATATATTGAATACGAGAGAGACATAGAATCAGATATTAAAATCTGTTTTGCTCTTAGTTCAACTTAAGCGTAGACAAAATAATTTAATTATTAAAGTTAAGATGTCAGTAAGATTTTGTTTATTTTACATCCTTATATCCCTATTTGTTCCCACCTTGTTTGCTGGTATCGATGATATAATTAAGCCTGCAGAAGATGTGGCCGTCACAGACCCTACTGTCCAAAGTATTGCAAAAAGCGTCGTACTGACCACTTTTGGTGGAAGCAATTCAGTGCAAGACTTTGAAGTTCTTAAGGCTACTCGCCAAGTATTTCAAGCCATTCAATACAACTTACAGATTAAAGTAACACCAAAAACCAAAATACCACCACAAATATGTAATGCATCTGTGAATGACTACTTTTGGACAAGCAGACGTACGATAAATTATATGCAATGCCAGGATGCTAGTGAGAACTAATTTAATTTTAATAAGAAAGGGAAATGTAGCACGGCAACTATTCTAGAAAAACAAGCTGTACTTATTATTTTCTTATTTTTATCGGCCAATATTAATAATTAAGCTAGATTTAGGTTGATATAAAACATAATTCCTCAAAATGAATATTTTTTTATCCCGATGATGGTTGCAGTTTATAAGCATTTTTAGATTAATAGAATAACTTCACCCAATACAGACAATTACATAAAAAATTAGATAAAAAAATTAATGAATAATTAGATAAAAATCAATCTTTCATTTTAAAATAAAAGGTATTGTATATGCGTATAATAATCTATTTAATTATGGTTTATTAATAATATATATATAATAAATTGAATTAAGCAATAGTATTATATTAATAACTATTTCAATTCTATTTAATTATAAAAGATACTTTAATTAATAACTGGTAATATATGGCTCCGCTGCTATGTTTGATCTAGGAATATATACCTAACTCTGATAACATAGAATTTTTTTCTGATGACCTCTATTTTTTATTCGAATACATCGTCTGTTATTTATGAGTCAATTCATAAAAATGACTTTTATTTTAAATTACAATTTTAAATTTTAACTTGATATCAATATACATTGTAAAAATCTTATATAATTATTTATTATTTATCTTTATTTTTGATTTATTTATAGTATAAAATACGTAGACTCAGTTATCTGATTCATCAATTGCTATTTTTCATCGTCTATTATTTATTAGTCAATTGATAAAATTTCAAATAAAAGACATCTTTTATGAATTGACTAATAACGTATTGACTAATACGTCATTAGCGCGTATTTGACCCCGCTGCTATGCTGTCGTTGAATATGGGCCGAAACCTGATAGCATAGCAGTTCCTCCTGATGACCTTTAATTCTTATTCTGATACAAGGTCTGTTATTAGTCAATTCATAAAAATGACGTTTGTTTTAAATTTCAATTTTTTATTTTAACTTGATTTAAATTATAAAAAATCTAAAAACAATTATTAATTTTATTATTTAATTATTAAATTTTGATTTAGCATTATTATGTTTTGTTTAGTTTATAATTATATTAAATACGTAGACTCAGTTAGCTGATTTGATTTGAATTAAATAAATGAAAATTAAGCTAAATTATGGTTAATAAATTAGCAAGCTTAATTATTTCACATTAGTTCATGCTTGATTTGTTTAGACCATTACAAACGATATAAAATTGAAATATCGGATTGATGAATTTTATCAGTTTTTATAATCATTTAAATAATAAATTTTTATTAAAAATATTAATAAACAGATATCATAATATTATAATATCAGAAAATCTAAAAAACAATTATTAATTTTATTATTTAATTATTAAATTTTGATTTAGCATTATTATGTTTTGTTTATTTTATAATTATATTAAATACGTAGACTCAGTTAGCTGATTTGATTTGATCAAATGAGAGAGTGAATCGAATTGCTATTTAAATTGAATTTTCGATAGCTAACTGCTATCATCATCAGGATAAAAATTGAAAATTCGATTCCAATAAAGATGTCATTTACACTCTTCTTTGATCAGTTAATAAGTGACGAATTATTGTGCAAAAATTTATTTATTTATTTTATTATTTAATTATAATTATTATGTTTTGTTTATTTTATAATTATATTAAATACGTAGACTCAGTTAGCTGATTTGATTAAAAGTTAAAAATATTAGCTGATTTATTATTACGATATTTATTATTTTTTGACGATATTTGTAATTTGTCATTTTACTAATAAAAATAAATGGTAGTTTTGTGTTATCGATGATATTTTTATTTTTACATTAGGTATTTTAATATTAAAAAATCCTTCTTGTTAGATTAATCAATTTTTATCGAATAATTATTAAATTATAGTTACTTCTTTAATTGCTGATAAGTTGCAAATATTTATTTAATTGTATTCCATAAATTGAAGATGATATAGACTACTGGATGATATAGGAAATTAAACTACATTTATTATTTTTAAAAAATAATAAATAATAAAAAAAAAGATTCCTATTTATTTTAATCACTTATTAATAAAATGTTGTCACAAGTATGCTCTAGTAGCAATGACGCAAACAAAAAAGCGCAATTGTATTGATTAATGTTAATAGTAAGCTTTCTAACTAAGTTAATGAACATATTTGTTTAATTCCAATATACATTTGGTGATTTTGTAAATTTTAAATTGTTAAAACATTACTTCGCGACTTTGCATTCTGGCAATTAAATTCAGAATTAGGCGACGATTATTTGTAATCGTCGATTAAATATAATATATTATAATATAATATTGCAATTATATGTCATATAATGATTATAATGTTATATAATTATAATTATAAATATTATAATTATAATATTATAATTTTTTTACAAGAAGACTTATTTACTGCAGAAAGTACAAACTTCGTTACCCTCAAATAGGATGTAATGTTCGATAGCATTATAAATGTTAAATAAAAATCTGATTAAGTTGGTCAGTTTTTTTTCTCTCTCAAGTCGAAAAAGTCGGCCTTCTATGGATCGGCCGTAAAGAAGAATGGATGGCCCATAATCGAACAACATTCCCTTATCGCGTGCGATGCGGCTCGACACAGCGTGAAACCAATGAATCGCCTCAGGTCACATAGGTTTTCCGCGTAACTTCTGCTTCCCCGTGCAGCCTGCAAGCGAGCGATTGTCTTCAGCAGAACTGAGGCATCTGGTCCAGCAGCACCTGTAACGGTAAACGCGAGTGGAATAAATCTGCTTCTCTCAATATCAGTGACGCGCTCCGCGTATTTTGATCTTTTCCTCGACTCGTGGAAATCGAATGCTGCTTCTCTATTTGATGCACATGAAAAAGCATGATGGTTGAATACCGTAACGTCCATAAACGTAATATCATAATATCATATATTATTATATTAATATAATATTCATATAATGTCATAATATTATAATTATAATAATTATATAATATAATTATTATAATTATAATAATATTATAATATTATTATATAATTATATGTTATATAATTATAACATATATAATGTATGACATATATAATATATGTTATATATTATGTTATAAAAATTATGTGTTTATAATTTATATTCTGGAAATGCATTTTAAATTGTATCCTTTATTAAAATATAACTCGAAAAATAGCGTAAAGATGTAACCTCAAAAAAAATAAAGATTTTGATCCCGAAAAATGGCGTAAAGATAAGACCTTGAAAAATAACTTAATGAACATTTAATCAGAAACATATTTAGATCAGATGTTTATTATTGATTAATTATTATTTGATAATATAATTTTCTTTAAAGTTAACAACTTGAATAAGAATTATGTAATTAATTATGAATTTAATTATTAAGTAAATAAAAATTAAAGTAAGCTTGTTAATTTGGAATTAAGAATTTAGCTGTTAAGAATTAAGCGTTTACTTATAAGGTAAGCTCTTTACTATATAATTTATAACTTATTAGTCAGTTATTAAATCGGAGTTTATCAATACTCAGATTTACATTATTATATAATAATATGAATATAATAATAAATAGGTATATCTTTAATTATAAATATGATTTAACTTGATTGCATCTGTAAGTTAAAATTCTTCTGGCTGTGAAACTACATTATCCTCCATGTATTGTTTCTATTCTTGACACAGCAGGACACTACTAATACGCTTGGTTGGGTTTCATCAGTTGCTGAATAAGGCCTGCATTTCACGTTTCGAACTTATCTGCTTACTCCGTACACTGGTGCTGATCGAATTCGACATCAGAACGTCTCTATCGCGATTCAACGTTATATCAACGAGACTGACTGCTCCAGTGCTGTTGATATACATATCTAAATGGTTTCTAATAGATCGTTAGAGTACGATCACCTACCAAAAGTAATATCTTAAGATAGATTTTTATTGACAATCATAATGTTGTCTACATTATAACAAATTGTTTTTAAACAATGAATATTTTAAGATTACAGCAATACGATTATCACAATTTTGGTTAAATGTTTCCGATTTGATCAAGGAGGGAAGTGTATTTGTGAAAAGAAATCCTCAGAATTGTCAATGTTTTCCTCGCTATCCAGCTGGGGACAAAAAAGTAAGCAAAGATAAGAAGATTACGGTGAAATTAAAATTACAAATTATGCATGACAAAACAATATTCTTAGGACAAATGTTAATGATACTGCAAAAAAAAATATATAATTCCACTTTTTCGATGTACATCAACACGATGATTATCACCGTGTTCTATAATGCATTATTTTAATAAATTAATCTATTGAAATAGATTCAATTTAATCGATTATTTAATTTTGTTAATTTTATTTCGTGTTCTTTCAATTTATTATTTTAAATTAAATAATAATAAATATTGAACAATTTACACTTGGCGTAATTAAAGATTAAGTACTTGTAGCATAAGTGTTCAAATATTTATTACCACTTGTGGGCTCCATATCTTTGATTTGAAGAATTGTTTCTATTTTGACCGTTTGATAACATCAGACTGCATGTAAATTTTGAAAGATTATGGTTTGATCGCCAGGTAGTGAATAGACTTTACAAAGAGCAATTGTAGAAAGAATTGGACAAGAGAATACAAGCGAAATAGATATACGATGTATGTGGCAGGATTTGCTGCGACAACATGTTGAACGTTCACGACACAGAATATGGGTAGTGCACAGCTTGTCGTGATAACCGTGAAGGTAGGCGCGAACAATGGTAGGTGTTTTGATGGCTTGAGGTTGCTGTCAAAGAGGTTGTAGGCAAGTGGCTGCTGAGGTGATTTAAGAATCGACGGAATCGATCTTCTAATGTACTCTTAAAAGTGCTGCTGGAATGCCGGTAATTCGGATAAGCAAATACGTTGTTGGAAGTCAATGATAAAGGTTTGATGAACGTTAGCGCGTAAATTGGATTCGAGTGAATTTTCGGTGACAAGCCAAGTTTTTTACGAAACACCATTTAAAGGAGTCAAGTTGTTTGAATTTGAGATCGAAAAGTCGGATATGATGATGGGCAATTCATAAGTGATCATTGGTTCTAGCATTTACTTTAAAGAAATGACGTGCATCTTGTAAGGATAAAACTATTTAGTTTTATTTAAGAGAAAGTGGATGTGTAAACGAAATGGTGTAATCTAGGTGTAAACGAAATGACCAAGTAGATGTTAGACGAATGCCAAAATATAGGTGTTGACGAATTCTATGGGCTAAGTGTTTATTGATAACTGGTCAGTTTGGGCTATACGACCACCACGATGAAATTTTATGGTTTGATTTTTTGTGTGTTAGCAGTAAGGTGTCTTTGCAAACAGTATACATGAAGTTGGTCAAGTATGGTTTGTAAAATTGTAATGGATTCGGAGATTATCAAGAGGTCATCGACGAAAATGAAAATTTTGCATTTATTAGAAGCCTATTTTATAGGTGAGGAAAGATCTCCGAGAAACATTGACAATAGGAGATCGACAGAGTTCAGTGAGCCGCCTTGCAATACGCCATTATGTTGAAAGATATGCGCGGAAAAATATACGCTATCGAATATGCGTATTTCATTATGTAAGATAAGTCGACGTATAATGTCGAGGAATGATCATGATAAGTTATATAGGACTTTAAGTTTTTGAAGAATCAAATGGGGGTTCACGTCGCCAAAAGCGTTAGTAAAATCGACGAATATAGCGTAAACGGAGAGGAAATAACAAAGAAAATTATTTCTCGTGTTTCAGATAAGGCTTTCAAGATCTTAAGTCTTCTAAGAAATGCGTGTTATTCAGATGGAAGTAAAACTACGGAATATATAGGCAACGTTTGATAATATATGCACGATTCAGGATGGCTATACCGCGGAATGCGTTAAAGTCGAATTTAATGATTGATTGTTTCCACGACAAAGGGAAAATGCATCCACTTAATTATTTTATCATAAATTCAGTCAAATACTCACATAACATTTTAAAAAACAGCCTTAATATGTTCAATGGCGATACCGTCTATATCAGTAGCTTTATGGCACTTTATGTTGTGCAAACATCTCTCGAATCTGAGTTAGTGAATGGTTGGTTTAGCATGTTTGTATGATGGAACTGACATAACGAGGAAATTTACGCAAAAGAAAATAAGGACTATTACGGCTATATGTTAATTGTGAGAGAGACGATGAAATGTATAATTATTCAATGTGAGATTCCCACACATCGATTGAAATGCTGGAAATCACGGACCCATTCCGAGACGATCTCAATTTCCTCGGAAGTTTTTCGGTGTTTTTCGGTTCGATGCTCTGAACTAGCTTTTTGTCTTGTAGGTTTAACTGTTTGATGAGAAAAAATATCGTGTCCAGCTTATGTCTAATTTATGTGCGTTAATATCATGTTTGACGTAGAAATATAACTGGCGTAAAATCAGTCGTAAATGAGCAACGTGCGGATGTCAAATGGCTGACGATTTATTACGTCTCACGTTGGTACGAGTGATACAAGCCGTAGTCAATGCGTTGCAGATGGTTACACAGCTATCCGATAAGTTATCGATGACTAGTATATGTTTGTTAATAGCCACTTGAAATGCATCCAGCTTAGTGGTGTCATTTGCCGACTGAGTTTTGGGATAGTTAGTTTTCCATTGTGTGATATATGAATTCCATATAAAATGACAATTTGTGCGATTACTGGCTCTAATAAACGACCACAAACTTTCCACGTCCACGATCACTTATGCTTGAGTGGATGCAAATACAAGGTCGATGATGCCGGATCCGTTATAAATATAGTAAGTTGCATCTGACTATATAATAATTAATATTAATTATTATTATCTGTTTTAAATAAAATAAACAAGTATCTCACTGCCGCTATGAGCGATGGTGATGGAACTTTGCGTCGTCATTGCAATGAGTCACTTATCACCACCGAACTTAGGTAGAATATTACAATATTTAATTTATTTTAATTTTATTTTATTTTTAATTTTTATTTTATAAAAATATTACAATATTTTTATATTTAGTCATATTTTAATTATCTTTAATTATCTTTTGAATTAATTTTGAGTTTAATTAAGTTTAATATATTAAAAATTAATATATATAATTAATATAAATATTATATTAATTAACTAAATATCCCACTTCCGCTACGAGCGATGGGATGGCAAACAGTAAAACAAGTCAGTAGTCACAAAATTATACAAAATTCCAATTCAAATGTGTCGTCATTCCAATGAGTCCCTTATCAAACCGAGCTTGGTAGAATGCAGCTCATCGAACTAGTAGAGAATGCAACTGCTTAAGAGTCCGTGTGTGCAAAATAGCGCAACTGCTTGCGTGCAATAGATCGTCGCAGTTTCCTCCACTATATTAAACATAAATATTTTAGATCACTATCATGACACATTAAGCGGTGACTACAGCATTTCGGATGGTACCCATCTAGGTAAAAGCGTAAAATATGTGTATTTTTCAAATTAAGAAGATTATTCCAAAGATGACTGGAGAGAAAAGCCGCGGCTATGAGGTGTCCCTTGTCGATGCAACTAAGTTTAAAGTTCAATTCATATCTATGTTGCAGAAAATCTGATGTTGATGGGAGAAACAATTGCTCCATAATTTTAAAATAAAAAGGTACCTCTCTGACTAGCAATGTTGGAGTGGATGAGGACACCTTTCTAGGAAGCGAAAAATAAGTCTTCAAATATCGTCACTTTATTCGATCAATGCTGTGAAAATTTGGTATAGATTGCTGTGAAAATTTGGTATAGATTGCTGTGAAAATTTGGTATAGATTGCTGTGAAAATTTGGTATAGATTGCTGTGAAAATTTCAATGCTCTAAAATTTAATCAGACCAGAAAATTGCAATACAGTAAGAAATTTTACCAGCCAACATAATGCGAAAAAAATTTCAAAGCTGCTCATAGCTCATACTCCTGAGAAATGAAACTAGCTGAACGGATAATATAACCTTAGCGGCGATGTTCTCAATGCGCGCGACAAATATCCATCGAGAATTTAGAGTTACGGCCAAGTAACAAAAGGTAATGACCACATCTCATTTTATCGAGTTAAATAAAATAATCATTTTTAGCTCATTGCCTTTCAGCACGAAATTTGATAACTTTCGTTTTGTCGATGTTTACTTTAAGTTGATTTGATGTTAATTTGTAGACGATCAAGATATTCTTTGTGTCTCCGAATTTGTAGACAATATCAAGGTCATCTGCGTACAACACACAAGTTGCTCATCCATAAATGATGCAAGTTGGAAGATCGGCTAGAAAAAGACTAAAAAGAAGGGGGCTTGAAGGATCGCATTGATAAACTCCATTTATTTGGTTCGGAATACTGAATTCTGTCAAAGATTCGAACTGATTAAGGTCTTATAACCTGCTTAAGAACACGGACGGAGGTACCATTCAGTTTCAGAAGATAGCTCTATTTATCAAATAAAAGTTGGTGATTTATAGTGTCGATGACCTTGACTTAATCTACAAATACTACATAGTGTCAATCATTTTGTTCGAAAATCATTATGCATCAAAAATAGCCTTACGCAAAACTGATAATGCTGAATGCGTTTAACGAAAATCTCGAAGGCCATGTTGTTCTAACGGTATAATATTCCTTGCATATACGCTTGACCTTCGGACCCATAGTGAAGAAAATAATTTGTAAACTTGACTGCTTATCGCAATACCTCAGTAATTGTTTAAATTGTTCGGTTCTCTCTAGCCTTTCAAGATCAATAATTTCACTATTACTAACCTAAGTTACACGCTTTTAAACGTTCACTTGCTAAGATATCTAGCCCCTTCACTTTGTGGATATTCATTGATTGTAGCACATCATTAATCTCACACGTCGACACTACCGCATTTAGAAAATCAAGATTTATATTAATTGATCCATCAACAAGTTTATTTGTATGCATCCGAGATTAAGGGCAAAACGTAGACAAGTATGACATAAAATGTTCCACTCAAGAGTTTATTGGAATACTAACGATGCTCACTACTTCTTTCGGGCCAAGTTCAATTTTCAAGGCGTACCAAACGCCTGCTTTACTAATTTGCCATCTTTTTGTTTTTTTTTGACACATTTTAACGCCGAACGTGTAGCCGCATTATATTCATATTTTAACGCGCAATACTGCAATCTAATATCCGTATTACTATCGACGCGTTTGCGTAAATCCAACAATCTATACTTCAAACTTTTAAGAATTGGATATTGAAACAATCGGCCGATTTAGCGATTATTCGATTTCGATAAGCCTTAAGAATACAATACCTAAGACGGCTATAACTTTCATCTACATCGCCTAGTGCTAGCAATTGTCATCCTTTTGTAATTTCAGTGGGTGAGATCATGCGGGTGTCAATGAATCTAGTGACTGATGTACTTTTCTGGAACGGGCTCCGCTGAGTAGGAGGAAAATACGAGAAACATACCTGAAGATGTTGGTGGTTGTGTACTTGAGCCCAATTCGATTCTGACATTACACGCATGGATTTGTTTTAAAGGTTGGAAAATACCAAATCGATCTTGCTAGAAGCAGTAGAACAAATGTAAGTTGGGTTAGTAGGTGGTGCAACACGAGTCCTAATGAAGCAAAATACTCTATAATAGCTTTTAACTTGTATGGAATGGGTATCTTATAGAGAGCATTAAAATCACCGTCGATCAGAATGTTTTTATTTCCTCGTAATAGAGGTAAAAAAGTTGAGAACTCATCAATTATATCTGCTGACGATAGCGCATGCTCAAAATAACACCCAAATGTTACAAAGTTTGAACTATCATCCGATATAACGTGCTTTGATTGTTGGCGAACAAAACTAGCAAACCGATTGCTTAAGCCAATGAGTATCCCGCCAATTGAACGCCCTCTATGAGCTTGTGTTGCAGTATTTTCTATAATGTACATAGTGTTCAAAGCCGTAGGTGATGTAGCGAAAGTCTCTATTAGGATTGTAATGTCACATGAGCCTAAAAGCTGCTTAAAAACTAAATCCATCAGATAGGGTAAGCATTCTTCATTTAATAATAATGTACAATAATTTTGGCTGCAGGCCATAAGAACGCACAGTCGTTTTCCATTTGAGAGAGTACTGCATATGAACGTCCTGAAAAATGTAAGATATGGTTCAGATTTGTCAGAGCTGCTGGCCTTTTTGATGAGGATGACTGGTGGTCATTAGACAAATAATGATTGGCCGAATTCGTTGTAGCATATAAAGAGATTACGTATACACTACACCGATCGAGAGACGCATGATCTGACTTATGAATTCTATAAATTCTATCAATCCGAAAAAATATTTTTATATATTTATATATTGTTCTGAAGGCAGTGCCGGTAGACAAAAAATCTTTTTAATGTCATCTTTCTTAATGGCTACATTAACTGCAGTACCAAACCTGACAACAAAGTCTACAATTTTAACACCCAAGGGAACATTTGTGACTATAAGATTTCCTGCTTGAAAATCGGATTAATTGATGAAGTAAGTGATTACAGCCGGAGACAATTTTTTGTCATTTGCACCCACCGCGGCAACTATTGTCATTTCTACATGTTGTCTAATTAATTAAGGCATCGAACGATTTGTTACCTCAATACAAGATGAATATTTTGAGTGACTCATTTGTGCAGCTTTCAGGTTTTCAGTTCGCATTTCTAACTTCCTCTGCAAACATTCGTTCTGTGTATTTAGCTCCGCTATGAGCACAATAGGGGCACAGTACCTCCTGCTGCATAAAGTTCTTGGTTAATACTCTAGGTAGTCACATTCTTACCATAACAGGACATATTGAGGATGAACATTTGATAAAATGATCAGAACAACCGTTTTGCTGAGTGGAAGAATAACTGATTGCGTAGAAATACTAGTAGATTAAGTTACTGAAGACGTATCAGAGCTTATAGCTCTGTTAGAACAATTAACCAATAAACAGTTCTTACAAAGTCGACTTTCAAGAACACACTTGCATCCCTTACACATACTGCAGTAGATCCATTGCACGCACATCAACGACTGGAATCTTTAACTTACATTGTAATAAGTATTTAATAAAATTATTATCAGCTGATCGATCTAGAAATCGATCTTTGTATGTAATCGTCCGTTTTCCTGTTGATTGTTCGTTTTCTTATTTTTTAAGTCAAAATTGTGTATGTGATCGTTCGTTTTCCAGTTGATCGTCCGCTTTCATGTTGTTATCTTGTTTATTTCACTTACTTTGGATCACTTATATTGCATATTTTATACATATTGGTGATTGATTCTCCTTTTGAAAATAATTTCAAGCAACTTTGAAAGTGTAGGAATGAGCGTTATAGGTCTAAAGCTATGTTCTGATATATTCATGGAACCTTTTGGAACAAGAACAACTTCTGACAATTTTAAGCATTTTGCGATAACTCCATCTTTAAACATAATATTAAATATAATATAATATTATTAACATAATATTATTGTAATATAAAATAATATCAATAATATTATAAAATATTTTATTATAATATACACTTATTGTGTATAGGTGATATATTGTGATCTTATAATATTATAATATTACGAGTGAAAAACTCTAAAAATCTCCAATTTCATACAATTTATATGAAAATTATATATTAAATATAATAGAATTATATTTACAAAATTAATTAATATTCATTTGTAATTAATAATTAATATTATTAATATTAATTAATTATTAATAAATTAATAATAATTAATAATTAATATAATTAATTATTAATAAAATTAATTATATTAATTAATTTTATAATTATAATTTTAATTAATTATATTATTTAACTTAACAGATTATTACCGCCATAAGATCTCCTTCAGTAAAACACTTGCTCATTAGCAAAATACGAATAGGAACAAGCGCTACAATAAGTACTGGGAATATGTAAGCGTAGTCTGTGAACTTGACAATCAAGATAATGATTGCTAGTGATATTTGAAATAACGTGTAGGCATTGCGCTTGAAACTAGACACCTACAAATAAAAAATGAATTAGAATTATAATTGAAATAATAAATTTGAATAAATATAACTCTTAATTATTGGCTTGAAATTTAGAATATCCAAAAGGTTTCACGCTGAGTAAATTTACTTTCGAAACTCTCAATGTTTTCATTAGTTAATTTGTAGCTAAAAGACCTTGAAGATAACTATTATAATATAAATTATTACAAAGAAAATTAGTACGTGCAAATTAAGTAAATAATCAAGTTTTAATTAAGATTCTTCACCGTCAACAAATTGATTGCTTTTATATAATTAAAAATTATATTTATCGTCAACAAATTGATTGCTTTTATATAATTAAAAATTATATTTAATTAACAATTAATAAAATATTGAGTAATTATACGTTTAAACAGTTTAAAGAACAATTGATTCTAAATGTTTCATAATCAAATCAAATTTTATAATAAAGATTTTGAAAAATTAATAAAATTTAATATTAAAAATTTTAATTTTGAAAATGTAATTTTTTAATTTAAAAATGTTAGCGATGGAATGTTGCGGATTTGTTGATTATACGACATGAGGTTGAATTCCTTATTTATTTTATAGTAAAAGATAAAGTACGCAAAACAATTATAACATCGAAATTTGTCTTGACCTTGTACTTATACAAATTTTTTCAACTGATTTTATTTATGAAAATTAAGCTGATTCTTCAGATAAGATTTTTGTTTGGGCGAAATAAGAATTGTAGTCACTATCATTTGTGACCCTCACATGACCACTTCTTTCCAAAGTACTCGTCAACAATCGAAAACATTAGAATATGACGACAATTAAAATAAATTAATGATTATATATAAATATTTCATTTATTTGACGGAACGAACATTTTATGACGAATTGGAAAAAACATTCCAATAAGCAATAGAATAATTAATAATCTATAGGTACAGATCGTGTTACATAAGAATACTTTTTTGAATGTATAATTTAAAATATGTTACATTAAAGCATATTCATAATTAATTATTAATTATCATTCTAATTAAAAATTTAAAAGTCTAGCTTTTATAGTCCTTTATAGACTATTATAATAATTAATATAATTCTTCGAATATAGGCAAGTTGCAAATACAAGTACGGAAAAGAATAAAGGTAGATTTTAACCATCATATTGAGTATTTAATACTCAAGATATATCTAAAAGTTGTGACTACGCATGACGGAGAGACAGCGAGTCGAAATGTTAGGAGTTAGTAAGATACATCGAACGTGCAACTTTCAAGCTAATTGTATAATTATCGTGAAATTAATTTCACTTTAATAGAAAATTACTAATGTTTAAAAACATTAGTACAAATAGCGTTAAAATAAATAAACTCGAGTTCAGTTTATCGTTCAAACTGAACTCGTGTTACGCAGGTTGCAATGAGTGACTGAGGTAAAATATTTGCAAAATTTATTATTAACAAATTTTAGTAAAATTGAATAGAATTATAAAGTAAGCATTTATACTGATGTATAAATTATGTAAAATATGTGCTATATAATTTAAAATATTACATATTTTTAAAATATTACATGCTTTAAGTGTTATTCTTCCTCAATTTTATAAATCGTTTAGGAATATAGAATTAGAATATAAAATCGAATGTTGAAACAAAACTAATGACGACTTAAATAGTGAATTGCAAATTACAATGAAAGAAGAAATTATTTAAGATTATGTAACAATCATATGGTCTTTTAAAGCTATAAAATTAATAATTGAAATGTTATTGAATAATTATTACTGATATTAAATACTTGAACTAAGAATGAATTTTAATTATTAAAAATAGCTAAAGTAAAATTTACGAAATTAATCAAATTATTTTAATCGATTTTTATTTAATAATTAGATTTGCATTTTATTCTGTAATTAACGCACAAGTATTTTTCAATTACTTACATGTCTTGCGTATGGAAGGTATGGAAGATTTATGTCAGCGTAGGTTATAAGGCACATTCGGTGGTAAAGTTGAGTGCAAGAAAGAGTGACAATTCCGAGGTAAAGAAATGCTCCAAATAGAATAGCCAATGCAATGTGACGAAGAACTGGAATTGCAAATACCATCAATCCTAAAAGAAAATTGTACTAATTAAAGTTAAATTTCACAAACCACTGCAGTTAATGTAAAAACGATTTTACACTTAAATAGTATACACCAATACAAAATATAATAACACCTAAGAGTAAATGATGAACATAGCGAGGAACAGTTATCTTGCTTCCGCTGATTTGCTCGCTACCCAGTAATAGTTTTGTACATGCATAATTAATGATATTAATAATATTACTCCGAATATCGTTCTTATCAATTTTTCTGTTTGTTCATCATTAATACTCTGGCATAAGCCAGAACAATAATGTCCTAATTAATATAAGCAGAGTTAATTAAACCGATTATATTATTTGTTGTATTATTATATTATTTATAATATTATAATTAATAAATGATTGCAACATACCAGCTGTTCCTTAAATGGAGAATGGAAGCATCAGCCACTTATATTATAATTTTGCCCTCTATGGGACCTACCTTTTGAACTTTTTTATTTATAAATTAAATTTTCAGAAAAAATATTATAATATTATAATATTTATATTTACGATCTTTTATTTGTTGATGCAAATAAAAAGGCTTGATATCCTTAAAGGTGGGTTATTAAATTCGAAATGATGCAGTGAGTTATCGTTCTTTATAAACCTAATATTTCTTTCTTTAGATGTTTAATCACGTATAATGAGTAGTCCAGCCCCTTATTCACTAAATATCATTCAATGAAATTAGAGAAAATATTTATATGCTTTATCACGTATGATGAGTAGTCCAGTTCTTTATTCACTAAATATTATTCAATGGAACTAGAGAAACAATTCTGGCCTTCGTCGTTGCACGGTCTGAAAATACAGATGTTACTATACTTCAAGAATAAAAATCAAACTGGACCCTTCAGGGCATTATCGATTTTTCTACATCCACAATACTCAGAACATGATCTCTTTCATACAATAATCCACACAATACCACAACCGCCTGACATACTCCATGTGCACATAATGAAAGATGCCATAATTAGAAGGAAATACTTAGATCAAATCAGAGTGGCAGCTTCCGAGCAAAAATTAACTTGTTCTCTGTCATTATTCATTATGAAAGCAAATCTGATTGTCTATACTTTTCTTTTTTCGCTTAACCACTGCAATTTCTTTCCACCTTCGTTTTAAAAATGTTTGAAACATAAGCAATTTATTCAGTTATTACAAAATTATAAAACTATGGCCAACTTATTTTAAAACCATGGAAAGTAATATGTAACGCGAAGGCCCGGATCGGATATTGATGGTTACTGCACTGTCCTTAAAGACTTATTGATAACACTGCTTATTGGATTAGTGTTACCATTCGCAGAGCCAACAATATATATCACTTATCAAATTTACAATCAAATTCACAGTTCATTGGCAATGACGAGTGCTTAAACATTCTTTTGTAGAACAATCAAAACAACATTTGACCACCATACATGACTTACTACTCCGACTGATAGATAAAAGTACCATTCTTAGACTGAAAAACTTAATATTATTATATTTATAGTCATAGATATGATGATTTTCTGATTTCAATCTATCATTAATTTATAGTTTAGTGTTTATCTATATAAAAAATCAAAAAACAAGAAATTATTCTTAGTCTACATTAATTCAGATTAATTTTTGATATTGGGTGTGTAGTTAGATGACTATGTTAGAGCAATACACTCTACCAATACGACTTGCGGACTTGGAATCATATCGGCGGGACAAACTGCCATCTTTGGTGATAAGCACCTAAAACCTCGAGTCACAGATCCTTGGAAGTGTCTCAACAAATAGCAAGAGACAGGTAAAACGTGTGAGAAATGCTTCGACCTTTGGAAATTATAATAAGATTGTTACTTAGCAGGGCATAGTCCGCACATAACCTAAAATTGGATTCGCCTAGTTTAGAACAACAGATTTCTTCGGCTAATGTCTCAGGCGAGACATGATCCGCAGGAATCTGTTCCTCCTGGTCCTTCATGCAAGACCAATTACATCAGTCGAAATAAGGATGGATAACTACATCCATTAGATATCGATCACACTGAGACTTGGAGGGTCAACATTTCAACCTCACACATGTGTATGCCAAACGGAAGTCGACGCATCTAACTCGATAGATTCGCAAGATATACCATAATCAATGACATTATTTTTTGGCTTTAAACAGAGTACATATTCCCGCAAAGTGGCAGCAACGGTATCTCGAATCATTACAGTAAACGCCCGGATATGGACCTCTTATTACCATGGGTGCAAGATATGACGATTGCTGAAATTTTACATGCCGTGACACAGTTTCAAACATTTGTAGATTTTCACTGGTTGCCGGATCTAGAATTATTGTCACTGCCTCCGAGCAGAAGTAAAGACAAAAATATAATTTTGTAGAAACCAAAGGATTAAAGTTTATCCCGATAGCTAACGAAATTCTCGGAAAGAGTACATAATACTTCATTTCACCTATTCCATAGCGACTAATTGTACATACTGGTAACAAGAGCCGATTTGAATCTCTCACCATACGCTGAGCGTTGCTATATAGAATAAAATGCAGCATCAGCGGTGAGAACGATGATTTCGGTATGATGGCACAGTATGAGTGTGGTATTCTACCCTAAATATTTGTCGTATTGAGTTTATATAAATTATTGATACGATAAATTGAAAAAATAAAATTTATTTAAAAAAATATTTTTTTATCATTTATATTCAATTTCTCATATTATTTGCAGTATCATTACCCAACAAAATATGAACAGCAATATTTGTAATCCGCTGGTCTAAAATTGAAATTACTTTAGGTTTTTCTCCAGGTGCAAACGTTTTGCTGTGTATTGTTAAACTTGAAACATGAGCAACTGTCCTGACTGGAGCAACACAAACCCAGGGTAATTGTAACAGGGAATTCACAAGAACAATTCCAGCTGAAATGAAATTACGCTTTAAAGCTCTGTATTCTAACTGTATTATCAAAACATTACTCAAATTAAAAATCATAATTTCAAATAAATAAAAAGTGATAAAATGAAAATTCATTAGCCAAATTCAAATTCGGATTTGTGTATCGTCATTGTTTGCCTCGTCCATGTGTGTAGGCATAAAAAAATATGTTAAATCTTTTAAAACTACATGTCTAAAAATATTATATAATTACCCATTACAGCCATTTTTGAAGTAAGAAATGCTTTAATTTGTCTTCGCAAAACCACATGGTTAGCTTTACAATAGCTAATACATTAAAAACCGTTTATCAATCATATATAATGATTGATAAACGTGAAGACATTTATACAATTACCAACTATGGAAATTGACATTAGACTAATGTCAACAACATTTGTGTACTTTTTTATGTTCTTATGTTCTCATTATTACTTGAAATATTCTTTAAAAATAAGTTGCTAAAATCAAGATTGCATTTTGATTTAATTTAATATTTATCAAGATTTAATTCAATTACTGCAGTTATTACATTCATTAATTATATAGATATAATTAATAATATTTTAAAATTATTTAAATATTGATATAATATAATATATTATAATATAATATAATTATTAATATATTAATATATATTATAATATAATATAATTATTAATATATTAATATATATTATAATATAATATAATTATTAATATATAATTAATACCAATTATTGTTAATACTTGGTATTAATACTTTCCATATACTGATAAGATATAAATTGACTATAATTTGTGAAATATTTCCAAACTAGAATGCATGTATTGAGATGCCATTTTGAGATGCTCAGAATATCAAGTGAATGTGTCAGCGTAATATATTCACCTTTTTACATGTGATTAAAAATTATTTATTTCTTAGGTACATTTTATACATCCAAAGTATTTACTTAGAGAATTGATAGTCTTGACTTTTGTGTAAAATGAATTATTTTCTTTGAGTCTGAACTTTATAAATTAGTAAATTAGTCGCTTGTACGTTGTCAAATACTTAATTTTTATTCTTTCGGTTACTTTCTAGATCAACAATTTGCTTACTTTGAATTTACGAAAAATTAACTGTAAAACTGGGTACATTCTAACGAATGATTTGAATAATAAGGGCAAGTTAGAAATTACTGAATTTATACCACGAAACTGCTTCCACGAAAAATAATTTCACCATAATATGGGTGTATTGGCATATAAAAGCTATTATTTATTATATTCTCTTGAATTAAATAATAATTTACAAATTTTATAACTTTATTAGCAACAGTCTATATTTATATTTTTATTTTAATTCAATGTATTTTAATTGACAAAAAATATTAAACATTGCTTTGAATAGAATAATTATTATTAATTTTATCTCATTGAGTTCGTATCATTATGTTATACTTTTAAAAGCATTACTTCGTTGATAGTTTAAAAATTAATAAAAGTAAGAGTTTTCAAACATTTCAAAATAGGTATCTCTCATTTAATTTTAAAAGCATTCATATAACCATTGATTGAACGGGAGTGAGTGAAATATATCTGTTTCTTAAAAATTAGTTCAATTTTGATAGCTGACAGTGCAATTGCATTTTTGTCCTGATGATAAAATAATTAAATGATAATTTTACTCTAATCAATAGCTGAAAAACATGACTTTCTCAAAATAGTGACGATAACATTTTAAAAATGTTTTAACTTTAATATTTTCGAATTCAAGCATGTAGTTAGTCAAGTGGTTGTGTGGGTAGATAAATAATTCTGATAGCGTACAGTTAGATTTACATACGAAGTATGTTCTAAATACGATTATATATAGATAATAAGTTTAGTTAATACAGTTCAAATTATAACATTAAAGTCTTTAAAATAATATATAGATAATCCAGATTCAATTTTGAAGCATCGTTTAGCACAATCCTGTATATAATGAGTTAAATGAATTCAGAGCATAAAAACCGTCAATTTTTGATTGCAATTTAAGTCAAAAGTCCGCCCACTTTGAATTCACATGGCTAAATGTTATAAATATATTTACCAGTTAGTAAAAGGTCCATATTATATCCAGAACCTCTTAACCCGATTCCATTAGCCATTGTCAATCGGTCTTGTATATACATACTAAACACAAATTAATATAAGCTATAAAGCTAAACGACTATTTTTCAGCAAGCGATTTATCCGCAATTACTAGATAATAGTTATAGTTTCGTACATGTCTGAAAATAAAAGTATTTCATTTCAATTTATGCGTAAACTTCAAATATTTTAGAAATTTAATATCAACATGAACAAGTGTGCGCATTTTTTATTTTTATTTAAAAAATTGAGATCATACGATTATATGTAAAGGGGATATTGGTTCCCGTTACATTGGTCAAGCAGGCGAAACGCTCGCTGTTCGGTTATTAGGGCATAAACGCGCAATACGGCTTGGATAAACCAGCTCAGTTGTGTGGAACCACATTGCTGCTCATGGACACTATATAAATTTTGCCGGCGAAGAGATTATAGCTCACAAAAGTGATAATACTACAAGGAAAAATAAGGAGGCAATTGTACCCGTTACATTGGTAAAATAGGCGAAAAGCTCGCTTTTTGGCTAAGGCATAAACGCCTAATATGGGCAGGATAAACCAGCTCAGCTGTGTGGAACTACTTTGCTGACCATGGACGTGATATAAATTTTTCTGCACAGAGATTATAACTCACGAAAGCGATAAGACTATAAGGAAAATTATGGAGACAATTACTCCCGTTACATTGGTCAAACAGGCGAAACGCTCGCTGTTCGATTATTAAAGCATAAACGCGCGATACGGCTAGGATAAACCAGCTCAGCTGTGTGGAACCACATTGCTGCTCAAGACACTATATAAATTTTGCCAGCGCAGATATTATAGCTCACTAAGGTGATAGGACTAAAAGAAAAAATAAGAAGGCAATTATTCGCATTACATTGTTCAAATAGGCGAAAAGCTCGCTGTTCGGTAATTAAGGCATAAACGCGCAATACGGCTAAGATAAACCAGCTCAGTTTTATGGAACTACACTACTGCACATGGACACGATATAAATTTTGCCGGCGCAGAGATTATTGCTCACGAAAATGATAAGACTATAAGGAAAATTAAGGAGGCAATTATCTCTCGATATAGCGATTCTGACAATAATTTTGAAGGCAATAAACCAGATGTTCCAACCCATCTAACCACTAATGGCAAGTTTATTTTTCTGGACTAACTTGACAGTTGCTTTCTGTCAGATCATTAGCATTATTATGTTCCTGGTGATGAAAGCAGTAGTGATCGAAAATTTGTAACAATAAATTTTACGTTGACTTCTCTCGATTTGTTCATTTTTTAAAAACAATGGAGTCTGCTTACACAATAATATTACCTTGTGTAATTATGTTAAGATTTATAAGGTTCCATAAGGTTCTTTTGATGTTTGCTGACAATCACTCGACTCGTCTGCTTTTATTTGCAATTAGATTTAATGAAAGGCTTATTATATTTTGCAAATTTAATTGAAATCATTTACAGTTTCAAATTAGATAAGCATTGGTAGGGAACGTACTACCTTCAATTTGAAAACCTACCTTTTCAATAAGCCAACCTTCTGTTGTAGATAGGATTAAAGCTGCGTGCAGGATAAAGATGGTCATCAAAATTTCAATAGTAACAATGATTGCACAGGTATATCAACTTAAAATTAGGAAACAAACTATTGATAACTATTTGATAATAGCAATTAATTGCAAAAATAGGTAGGTTTTCACTGTGAAGGTTGCATCTTCTCTTACTAACGCTGATTTAATTTAAAATCACAAATGATTTCAATAAAATTTGCAAAATGTCAGACGAAAGGTTTTCATTAAATCTAAATGCCAATAAAATCAGGCAAGTCGAGTGATCGTCAGCCAACATCAAAAGGCCGAAACGTGGAACGGAGGTAATGGATCAGTAGCTGATTTAAAATAGTCATCGAAGTTTCAATGATAACAATGACCTCACAGGTAAATCAACTTAAAATAAAAATACAAGCATGGGAGATTAATTATTAAAATGTTCAAATCTTAGATATTTGCAGCAATTGAACTGTAATAGATAAATCTACTAAATTATCTGTCAAATATGCAAACTTGATAATAAATATACAAACATGGAAGATTAATAAATATTTATAACTTACCCGCATAGTTCAGTTTCTATAAATATTACGATAAACAATAGTACAGCTGGTATGCAACATCCAATATAAACATACACGGGCATGGGAGTATTCAAATCAACGATTATTGATCCATTCTTTGCTCGAGCGAATTTTGAACTCGACTTGATAACATAGAGTTTCTAAATTCGAAAAATTAAGTTAAAAGGAAATATCTATTTCAATCCCTTTTACTACCTTTGTGAAGCTATCGCCTTGCGTTATAGCGTAATCAAAGCATATCATTAGCATAATTGCTATGGGTAGTGCAGAGTCTGAAATAAACAATCGGAACTAGTTTTGAAAAAATGGTCATCTTCAAATTGTAAGATAGTTTTTGCTCACCCAT
The DNA here is from genome assembly GCA_012934845.2 of Pomphorhynchus laevis. Classification (NCBI taxonomy): domain Eukaryota; kingdom Metazoa; phylum Acanthocephala; class Palaeacanthocephala; order Echinorhynchida; family Pomphorhynchidae; genus Pomphorhynchus; species Pomphorhynchus laevis. The sequence continues at coordinate 131,206 of WNNJ02000227.1, forward strand.
CGAGTAAATGATTTCTTATAACGAATTCTACGTAGAATGTACGCTAAGCTCGCTGTTCCGAAGAGAAGTATACTCGATAGTAAGGCCACGTTAGGAATTGGGTTGCCTACATAATGATGATGGTCCGTAACGTTAGCTGTTGTGTTAGTTTGGTTGTATACTGTAAGAACTGGGTTTACTTTGTAAATCTAAAATCATTTGCAAAGGTTTAAAAGTTAATAAACAATCTTTGTGAACATATTTGCTCAATAAATTTGTATTTTCAGACAATGCTGGCAGATTCTGATAAAATATAAATATTGTTAAATTGGTATTAATTTTACTTTGTCGATCTTGCTCCATAATTAAAAATTTTAAGATTGTGAGAAGTTCAGTATCGACGTTACTATTCTTAAGCATAAGAACATGGTATTAACGTGATTTGTTAAAATATAAGTTATTCGAAAAATTACCGTGGATAAAATTCAAATGCATGAATATAATATTATGCACTTCATATATATAATTGCTACAGTATATAATAAAATACCAAAGATGCATTTATAGATCAAATGCCGACTTCGTTTTCACATTCGGTGTAAGTATAGAGCCAAATACATGCATACAATTATGCATATACATGAAATATAACGATATTTTAGTCGACTTTTATGACTTTGAAATGCATTCACACATTTCTTTATTGTATGCGTGATATAGTAGATACAATGCCTTCAAAATTAAATAGATAGATCAACTATTACTTAAAAATATGGACAATGAAATTGTTACAAATTAAATTATAATTTTTCAAGTCTTACGACATTTGTAAGCTAAACATCATATTTAAAAATAAATAAAGACAATGTTCTGATTTACTTTGCATATTTATTCAAAGACATGGATAATTGTTCGGAAATATGTGTAATTTATGAAATTAAAGGCTATGAACAGATCACATCAACATTGGTGTTCTCATGTAGTCGGAAGAGTATTTCATATTCAAATAACGAAATAGCAGTCCAAAAATTTTTAAATTCTACTTGGCGTTAATAGCGGAGTTTGAATAAATCAAATAAACCAACATTTTAAAAATACAGGGGTAGTACAGAAACAACCACTAATTCCGTAAGACATAAACATTTGAAAACTTAAATCAACACAATATCATAAAAAATTTAAACTGTTAAGCGGAAAATTTTTATGGATGGATAATGAATAATATACATTGCAATAAAATAAGATACACAAGATAATCAAATTTAATCAGAGGAAAGGTTGGGTCGAGGAATACTGTAGAAACCTGATAACATAGCAATTCATCCTATAACCTCTAATCTTTATTCTTATACTTCGTCTGTTAGTCAATTCATAAAAATTTACTTTATTAAAAATTTCAATTTCCAATTATTATTTAAATTTTAATTTAAATGCATTATAATTTATTTTTATTTATAAATAATTTAATATACGTAGTCCCAGTTCCCTTATCTGATTTCTAATTTATAAAATAAAAAATACAATTGATTTAATTGATTTTCACGGAAATATTATATATTTTGCTTTAACAATTTGAATTTTTCTGAATTTGGTAGTTCAAAGGTGAAAACGTTTTCGCTAACTACGAAATAATCAATTATCGTTATTTTTATTTATAAATAATTTAATATACGTAGTCCCGGTTCCCTGATCTGATATGATGGTATTTTTGTTGTTTAAATGGAAATTCGATACGCTTAAGATGTAAATGTGTAGCAAAATTAAACAATTTGCAGCAATAGCTTGAGTTTGCGTTCTTCTGAAATGCACTGTGTGCGTGATAGGAAAATTTGCCAATGAAAAGATTAAAATTTGAATATCTAATACAATTTTACATTTTATGTTTTCTGATTATCGGATATTCTAAAATAGAATTAAAATAACAACAATTATTACTGCTCGAAGCAGAAATTGCTTAAGCAATTTCAAAAACTTTAAAAATAAGTAATAAATACTAAATTCATAGGTGAAACATTTTTTTGTAATCCCGATGATTATAGCAGGAGCAATTATTTCTGCTCGAAATAATTAAGCAGGTTAGCAATTTCAAAAACTTAAAAAAATCAGTGCAAATCAAAAACCGCTAAAAATCATTAAACATTTTGTTTGTGTTTAGCAAATACTCAAACGATTTACAAGGAAACAATGTAAATAACGGCTAACTGTTAAGCTCATCATAATGCTCTCATTTTTCATTAATGCTTTTTAAATTTGATAGTACACATAATACCTTTGGCTAAGATTTCATTATTGTTTTATTTTTGATGTAATTTGTTTAAAAAATGATTTGAAGAAGATAACCACATACAATAAAAAACTGATCATTTTGTGCAATACGTACAAAATAAAGCCAAATCATAGGCTCAACAAGATATGTCATTGCCATTACAGCAGAGAATATTTCCTCGGAAAATCTGGTGACATAGTGGATCATAGTGACACCTTCCAAAGCAACCATTATTAATGCCATGGCGAAAATCCAGCAAGCGACCCAAAACCTTACTGCAAAATAGTTGAGTTCCTTTCTAGTACAAATCTAAATCAAAACAAAATCAAAACATTACACGGAAAAAATTTTAAGTAAATTGCAAAGTTTGTATTGATTAAAAAGAATCACTGAGTATTATATGCATATATGATTATGTTCACAATATGACACATTATTCTTGTATCTAATAACAATAAAAGAGAGGCAGAATTGTCTGTTAGAAATAATTTTTTTAGAATTAAGCAATCGTGACAAATAAAGGCTTCATGTCTTATGTAATACATAATAAATTTAAAAAAAATAAAATTTTATATTATATCTATATAATATATTAAATAATAAGTAATCAAACTAGTTTTCTTAAAATCAAACAGAAAATCGTTAAATATATAAATCATTAAAGTATATAATAAGATATTACACTAGTTTATCAAATTTCATCAGAGGAAATAATTTGATCCCGTCTAGTTATTTTAAAATATCTTATCAATAATGAAGCAAATAAAATTGAATTAAAGTGATTTTATAACCGGATTGAATTTAAAAAAAACAAAGGTTGATTTGATCAAACTGCAAAAGTTAATTACTATTTTTTTTACTATTGGGAACGCATTAATAACAAAATACTGTAGGCGATTAAAATACTGTGGATTTTCAGTTATTTAGTGTGGCAATTTATGGTTAATATTTAGTTATTTGATGTGGGAATTAAATAAGCAATTTATACAAATATATACAAATATATTTTATTTATCCTTAATCAATTAAGGATAAAATTTATATAATAAATTTATGTTAATTTATTGATTATTAATAAATTACAATAATAAAGTACGATCGTGATGAACTATTTAAACCTTTGTATTTTAACAAACCATTGCTTATTTGTTCTGGCTAGTCTAGGAATTATTAAATATATCAATTTTTTTCTACTTATATAGAAAATATATTTATTTTAGTTAGATCTTGTGATCCAAGATAATAATTATTATTTAATAATAATTAAATAATAATTATTATTTAATAATAATTACAATAATTTTTCAAACTGATTATCTAAATATGTAGATGATCAGTGTGAAACATGTTAAATTAAACATTACTGATGAATTAAATCCCGTGAGTAATTATAAAGTAAATGTCAATTCACTTACTTTATATCGCTTAGTTGTTACAAAATATTAAATTCATTTGAAAATCTTACACTGTATATTAACTCATCAAAGATTATCGTTGGTCCAGTAGGCCCGATTATCGTCAGTGGTTGCCCGGCAAGTAGTCCAAACACAATTCCGTCGATAGCTACAACCGCTAACATTTCATTGACGCTGAATGAATGATGTGTCTCCTCAGCTTAAATTAACATTTAAATTTTAAATGTATCATCATTATGTATTAGGAATATAATTCGATAAATTCTGTCAAAACGTTGAGCAGTTCTATTGACGTTCGGAGTGAAGTTTATTTCGAATTGTAAATAACCAAATCGCGAAATCAGTAAATTTCAATTTTATTAAACATTATTTTTAAATAAGGGGTTTATACAGACATTTTGTAACTGTTGGTCGTTAATACCGATATATTTGAAATTTATCAAGAAAAACAGTTTAGTACGAATAACTAATATATGAAACATATATTATGTAAGTATTGTCAAGATATTGAATTTTGAACATTAAGGAAGAGATACATGAGTCAAAATACTTAACAAATGATAAATAATAATCAGATTTTTAATTATTTATTAAAATATAAATTAAAATATTAATATTAATATGTAACTCGAGCGTATTTTACTAATAATACTGATTTATTAAATTATAATATTTCATATTATAATGACAAATGATCATTTTAAGTGAGTGGATATTAATAGTAAAATGTGCAGAATCTCGAACTTTGTTTCATCAAATAGAAAATTATTTAGGAAGACGTGATTATTATTAATTAATAACAAGTACAGACTAATTACTTTACAATGAGTAAAATAAATTTTATCCTACGTAAAATAACGTAGAATAAATTTTATTAAATTAAGATCATTAAAATCAATAAGTAATTTCTTTATTGAAACATGTAATATCGTTTAATTTCAATCACTTCTGTCAATAACTGCTCATGCAAACTGAAGAAATTAAGAAATTTCGACACTTTATTGCGTTTTTTTTATAAAAACCATTGATGTCTCTCCCTAGTTCAGTAATTACCAACCTTCTTTACATGGCGGCACACTATTGAGCTTTATAAATCTTTGCGTTAAATCAACTGTAAAAAATAAATAAATTTATTTGTTGGCTTGTAAGCGCGCCGTTGACACGCATTTGCCACTCAAAATAAATTTATCTTATTATTAATACCAGATATTACATATTACGAACACTCGTACATTTTGTATTTTATATAATTTTCTATATTATTTTTTATAATTTTATATAATTTTGTCTTTGCGAATCCATCATATTTTATCGGCATAGTTACATTGATTCATCTTTGCTTGAACCACTGTCATTTGATGTAATAATCTACTATCTTCTCTCTGAGCTCTATATCGGCACGAAAATACTATTGGCCCCATTTCGGCGTTTTAGAACTTTCTGCTCTTTCGACACTTTAAATTGAGTTCTATTGCGTTTTTTATAAAAACCATTGATGTCTCTCTCTAGTTCAGTAATTACCAACCTTCTTTACATGGCGGCACACTATTGAGCTTTATAAATCTTTGCGTCAAATCCACCGTAAAAAATAAATATTTAATACCTCATTTACATTTTAAATTCGAAAATAAATACCATTGAACCATTAAATGTTTACAATTTCTTCACGACCCACAAAAGTGTCGGGCACAGTCGTTGAAAATCACTTATCGAAAATGTATTTGCAATGAAAACGCTAACGTTTCACATTTTTACATTCTCAATCATTTTTCAAACGAAGGATTGTCGAGTTGTAACAGCGAAAATTTATATTATCGACGAAGAAATTAAGATTAGTAACTTGACTGTTCTAAATCGTGAAAAAAAGGAGCTTCCTCCGATTAAGAAACTCGTTAATCTGGTTAACATTACCCCCACAATTCCAATGAAAAAAACTATTTCAACGAATTTTTGAGAAAATTTATTAGTACACAACCTAATAGAGTTATGATTAACTCTGCAAGAGTGATTAATAACTACCACAGGATATCCTTCGTATCCTCGAAATTAGCCACCTCTTTTGCTAAGTTCTTTAAAGGAAATTGTTCTCATAAAGGAACTCTAGTATTAAAGCCTATTATGTCGCCAGTAAAGATTACTAATATTATCCCCAACCTAGAAAAGGAAGATATCGCAGAGCTTCAAAAGCGTTATTCCCATTAAAGCATTAGATTTATAAATAACAAAGACGACCAAACTCTTCTTATTGCATTCGCAAATACCGAAGAGGACAATGCCCATCTGTCTAATGCAATATTCAATCCTTTTATGGGTTTCAACCTAAACTTTACAATTGCAAGTACGGACAATCTTACATTTCCACATTGTAACAAGTGTCACATGTGGGCACACTAAAATTTCACTTGTGGTAGGATGAAGAAATGCGGAGTGTGTGGATATGATAATTCCGTCCATGAAACACAATGTAAACTAGCCCCAAAATGCACGAATTGCGGACTTGAACTTCCCGAATGGTCACGAAGATGTTCAGCATTCAAGGACTATATGAGAAGACATACAGTGAAGAATAATGTATACTCTCCCTTACGGCAAATTCGGTGTGTAACTCATCTGGACATAATATGGACGAAATGTTCAACTTCTTTAGAACACTTCAACAAGAAACAACTCGATCGATTGAATTACTGATTGCCAGTTTGACAAATACACCCTCTAAGACTTCCATAATCTCTCTTCATGTTGCTAAATCTTCAAAGAAGAGAGCAGAATCAAATTCTTAAAGTATGGATTCTAAGAGGAGATTCACCTCCTCTTCCAAGAAACGATTCCTGCCTGCTTCCAAGACAGTGCCTCCAATTACAATTACCAAGAAGAATGTATACCAATGGAGATTGGCAGATGGGGTCACGATGGAAAATGAAGATAACGTCCGTGAGCAAGTATCTCTAACTTGTTCGGCTGGGTGTGGGAAGGCCAACCTTCTCACCTCCGGTTCGGACTTGGAGGAGGCATCCCACTCCAGCTAACTTAAAACAATGCAAAGTAATCAAGATCCTTTTTCACTGAATATCCTTCAGTGGAATTCGATAGGTGCTTCTGTCCTTAGCCGTCAATCTGGTAGAGATGCAGATTTTAAAGTCCTTCAGGAGACGCGGTCTATCCGTCTTTCCCAGGACATTACTCGATTTGTCCCTAAGCACATCCACACCCGCTATACTCCGTACATAACCCCACCTCACTCCGCTTCATCTACGTACCCTGAAGAAAGCTAGGTGGACCCTGAAACGGGCTCAGCATCTGTCATTAAACGGGAAAACCCAAGTGCGTCACTAGAGGTACTTAGGCTATCTCTGGATTAGTCTTCTTTTCAAGAGGACGTCCCCTAGATCAAAGGCTAAGGTTTCTCAACCTCGTCATCTCGCGATTACCGAGCATAGTCCGCCTCGATTGGATTATTCGGAGAGTGAGAGACCCCGGGTGTTTTAGTTGGAGAGCGGCGTGTTGGATTGGCTGGATAGCTCAGATCCCTGTGGACCTAAGGCCGTGACACAATGAAGACTCCATTACCGACTGAACTGCCTTTTTTCTGTTTTCTTTTTCTTTATGTTTTTCTTTTTAAAACTTTTTAATGGTTATAGTTGTTAACAAAATCCTTATTATTATTGTTTAATTTCAATCAAAGGTGATTTGCAATCGCCTTTGAAATAATCGCGAAAAATAATCAGCAAAAGCGATTTTGAACTCTTATTATGTATAAGATCATAATAATGATAAGGTCATTTAATTAAACAATTAATAAAATTCACGATATTTTTACCAACACATTGCTTACATAAGATTCCAGCAAATGTGAGAGTTAGTGAGAGACATGACGCAAATAGAAAGAGGACGGTAGTAATACTTTTTAGATGAAAACCATTTTTTAGACTGTTCGGATATGTCAGAAAATATCTTTTCAATTCTATCCAATATCCTCCAAAGCATCTTTTAGTCTTTTCAAATCTATTCCTTGTAGGCTGCGAATCGCCGATTGCATCAAACGAGGCTGCTATACAAATAGTGTGTAATAATGTATTAATTAATTTATTAACACAACCTTCGTTAAAAGATGTTTCTCGGTCATTTGATGAATGTCTCACAGGCTTGAGTCGTTTACTGGCTTCAATAATGTGATTCGCAAGTGATTCTATGTGGCTATGCTCGATTCTGTCAAACTCAAGCACTGGAAATATCATGCATCTTGTAATAAACTTAGAGAGAGCTTCAATTAATTCTTGCTTTTGTTTGGCTTCAAAGGCAGATTGGCGAAATGTCTAACGAAAACAAAATCGAAATCAAAATGATGAACATTTTCCTGATACTTTTAAATGTTTATAAAATTTGGATAAGGTAGCATTCGAGGTAAATGCACAACAGCCTTTAAAATTCAAATCACAAATGCATGTCAGCAAAGATTACAAAATTATTTGTCTTAGCCGATCATGTAATAGATGTGGATTGTATAAAACAGAATTATTTTACGATAAAAACATATTTTTTTATTCACTTGGTTGTTAAGAGTAGTATATGTTTAAAACCGTGCCACTGATACCACAAGGAATTTTATTAATGCTGATTAATCGATTTGAACAGTGTGATTTACTCTTTTTTAAATCAATAGTGAAGTCATGAGTGAACAATCAATATAAAAAATAATTAAAACAAAACCAATTCCTTTGATTTCCCGAATATCAAACCAGTTCCGTGATTACAGAATCACGTGAAAATGGTTGAAAAGACATTAATATTAGAACACAATGAATGATATTTTTCACATCTACGGGCTCGACAAATGCAGTATACCACATCAATTTATGCGAATACGAATATTTTGTATAGCAGGTGGTTCTTCATCGAAATACAATAATAAATTTAATTATTGTAATCTGCCTCTTTTATGCATATTGATTGTTTAAGAAAAAAACTCATAACGACATATATTTTGCAATTAAATATTTTAAGTTGGAGCAAGTAGAATAAAATGGAAATTGCTAATTTTATTTGATTTTTGACGTCTACCTATCATCAGAATTGAACGCAAAAGTATAATAAATAGTAAAAAACAAATAATTGATAAGAAATTGTTATTGGCTAATTGTTCATTTACAAGGGCATCATTCGTGGATCGACTGCCTTTATTACCCGGAAATCGCTCGAATTTAAAGGAAAATATTAAAATATTTAGAAAACGTATGAATATTCTATGCCGTTACCGTCTTTGGAATTTTCAAATTTGAAACAATATATATTACTAATTTTTGATTAATAACATTAACTAACTATATAATCAGAATTATATTATAATTGTTAAATATGTTTTATTAGATATAATTAAACATACAATTAAAATATTAAATATATAACAATATATTTATATAACTTGTCCATTTTTCATGGCTACTAATTAAAGCAATAATTAATTAATAATTATTAATTAATTATTAATAATTAATTACTTATTAATTAATAAGTAATAATTATACACTGAAAATTAGTGTATTTCTATAATTCATATATTATATATATTGCCCCAAGATAGTATAAGATAAAAAATATATTTTTTATATATTTTAAATTTAATAAAAAATATAAATTATATAAAAATAATATAAAATATATTAAATAATATAAATTGGTTCATGTTGGTGAAAATAAAATTATAGACACGAATATCTATTGCAAACTTGCTTTCGACTGTTTGTCCTTTTTAAGATTACACAAAGTAACTTCGATAAGAACAAACAACTGAAAGCTCGCAAATAAAAGAAATTTGTAATAATGTAACTCTAATTTTATTTTCACTAACATGAAATAGGTTAAGTTTGACAAGAAAGCAATTATAATGGATTGAATATAAATATATTAATATATCATTAAATTAATATTAAAAATAACTAAAAAAATAATTTTTTAGTGAAGTCGATTAGTAGATTATATGTTGTTATCTAATCTATACGAAAATAAATATATACATTGTTGAAATATGAAATATTTAATCAATAAATATTGTTTTAAATATAAAAAATATATAATATATTATATTATAATATAGTATATTATATTTAATAGTATTAAATATAATACTATTTACAAGCATCAATAATCACTTTTTCTAATTAAGTTTAAGTAACGTTTTTGACTTTGTGCAATAGTCACTATCTTTTATAAAAGCAAACATAATACTTTACTTGATATTTATTGATTAAAATATTGATTAAATAAGTTGATATATTATTAATTATATTAATAATATAATTACTTTTTATAATAAGTAAATAAGTTGTTAATGTAATATATTTTAGGTAAATATTATCTAATAATAATTAAAAATATACAAATATAATTTATTATATAAATAATTATATATGCTATTTATTATATGTTGATGATAACTTTATGATTTATTTTCGACGAATCAGATTTTTTAATGTCTTACCAGATCGTTCATAAGTGTACACATCGTTCTTCCAATTTTAAAATAAAATTGGGGGTCACTAACAGCGGGTCCAATCACCACGAAGAGAAACTTCAACGGAAGAGGGATTTCAACAAATCCATCTAAGTAAAAATGGTTGCAAATTCGTAAAAAAAGCAATGCATTACAAAAAATACAAATAATTTCTAAATTATAAAATAATTAAGAAATTCGTTGATCAAATTAATTAAAATTAATTTTAATAGCTTTGTTTATTTTAACTTAAAAATTAATTTTAATTGATTTTAATCGCTAAACAATAAATCTGGAATAATCGGTGATGTTTGCTTTTCTAAATTGACAATGTAGAGTAATATAGCCAACCAATAAAATATCTAAGAGCCCTCGTCAGTTCCAGATGATCATTTCGTCTTAATTTCTAACAAAACACCGAACAATTATTCACATGAACCTTCGTTATATATGTATATATCGTATAAACCAATGAAAACAATCTGATAGAAACACAACAAATGTTAAAAATTTGAAGTTGTTGATCGAATCCATTGTCTGAGCTGTTCGTCAACGTCTAGCTGATCCCTGGATGTTGATAAGGGGCAACAACGCGTGTTCAGAGATGACACCAAATCGACCTTGAACAGAAATCTTCGAAATGAATCGAAACCAAACCGTAACCTGCTCAATTAAACACAACGTGAGCGATTTAAGTAATTGCCAACCTGGTTGAAGGAAATACGATGAATGAATGTATTTAGTAGCGAGCTAGATTTTCCCATCACTTTTGCCATTCTCTAAGTATCCATTCGTTTGCATTATGTACGTTCTGATCGCTGTTCATTGATCGAACGCGTCTGCTGAGTGGATGTCTTGACTAAAGCCTAGGATTATCAGCCGCTGGTAGGCAAACTGCGTAGCGCTTTATGTTTGCTAGTGGGATGCCACATAATATCGAAAGCAGCTCGGTAGGTGTTGGTCGGATGGCACCACTGACGATTCCTATAGCATAATTAATGCTAGCGCTACTTTTTTGACATATTAGCTTCCACTCAACACAGGGCTCGCATACTCAGCGGCTGAGTGGAATTGATCCAAAACTGACTTACGTATGGTGTATAAGCCTGATCCCCAATATATTTCGGCAACTCGGCGCACTGGGTAACATCAAGCTCGCACTTTTGCTGAGGTAGATTCAATGGGCTTTATGTATGGAAGCGTGCGGTTCAGTGGAACTCCGAGTTACTTTGGATACTTTTCGTTAGGTAGCTTGACCCATCAATAAGCTCGTTTAGTGTTTGTTAGCCTGATGGTCATAAAGATGGAAAAGAGACGCTGCTGTTTTGTCCACGTTCAGCCGTAGGTGCCACTTTCTGAAGCATGCCGATATCGCAGTCACTTCTGCAGACAGTGTGCTACTGAGTGAAGAAGGATCAGATGTGTTTAAATGATTACCGTGTCGTCAGCAAATTTGTATTTTTTGAAGCAGTTAGTGGCATATCTAATGTGAACAAGTTGAACAGGAGCGGGGAAAGTACCAAACCTTGCGGTAGACCGTTGTTGAGTCGTCGCGCTTTCGAAAGTGTGCCACCAAATTGTACGTTAAATCGGCAGTTTGAGAACATATCGATGATATAGTGAATCATAGGAGGCGAGGGTATGCGCTTTAGGAGCACCGAATCATATGCGGTCGAAAAACCGATAAGCACAGTGGCAGTTGTTTCCATTCGTTAGAAGGCTCTCTCGATATCTTCGGTCGGTGTAATTATATGTTCGATTGTAGATCTACCTTTTCAAACCCGGCTCGCTTGACAGGAAAGCAAATATCGACAAATGTTGTGATCCGTTTTAGTACAACCAGTTCGAAAACTTTAAGGGATACGCTGAGCAAGCTGATCGATCTATAGCTATCTAGTCTGTCTTTTGTCTTTACCCCACAAGCTTATCCTGATAAAAAAAGCATTAAGCAATGATAACAAGAGTCTCTAAAATAATATAGATAACATGTCGGTATTTAAATTTAAACAAACCGTGCAAATGTGCAAATATAGTCTTCTATCTGTTCAAGCATATTTTGCAAATATCTCAAATCATGAAAATCTCTATTGTCTAAAGCACTCATTTGCATGACTTTTACTATAAACGGTATTGTCCGAATTCCACGTAACTAGCATTTAATGTACATCATTATATTTGTATTTTTACGCAAGAGTAATGTTATTTTAAAGTCATTTTTATTTTAATTGATAAGTATATTTTTTAGTCAACTTGTTTAGTGAACTCTATTATTATATAACATTTATTGTTTATATATTTTTTAATATAACATAATAAATTATCTTATAACTACATATTATATAAATAATATAAGTTTAATAATATATAATATAAGTTTAATAGTATATAATATATAAATAATATTAAGTTTTTAATATTATTATATAATAAACAATAAATATCTAATATAAACAAATTATGCAGCAAACACCTACACGTCGATTTTTGTTCAAATGTTTTTCTATATAATATAACAATAAATTATATACTTTTTAAAATTAAACACTATCTATTTGATAGATACATATTTTCAAATATATATTTTCAAATTACTAAGAAATTTACTAAATTACAGGAGATGCTTACAGAGGTTAACGAAATAACAGATAAAATTTTTGTCTTTCTTTGATTCAGCCCCAATAATTATTTATCAAATTGTAATTTTTTCCTATATTTTTTAATCAACTATGAAGATTTTTGGAGTGGAGGACTATGATGATTGGATTTAGTGGATTTGCTTAAACGGATAAATGATACAAAAGCGATATTATTGAAAATGTATGGATTATCATCAGGAATTATGATTGCTAGGATAGACCTAAAATCAGATACATCATCGAGGCGAGATTGTGGAGAAACAGATTCGGGAAGCTTTAAGTATATATGATAATACAGCGATCGTGAGAAGGAAAACGATTTCGTGGAAGTGGTAAACGGGCAGAGCTGGTAGGAGTCGAGGCAGATGAGCAGATAGAAGTGGGAATGACAGGGGTGCTCAATGGATAATTAGGATAGGTTAAAGCATGACTATTCTGTATCAATAATTGATCATTATCAACTATTTAATTTTTTATGTAGTCGATAAAATACTACGTAATATATAAATCCACCCAAATTTGCTTAATTTCGTTGACTTACCTTCAACTTTCTTAGTTTTAAACCTTACGAATGCGAGTAATGGCTTAGATAGACTTTGTACTACACCGACCATCACTACGAACGCTTGTGTTGACTCAGGAATCCTTTTCATTAGGTCAGGCTAAATGTGGTTTTGGTAACAATTTATTAGATAATGAAATGCTTGAATTAAAAATTTATATATTTGCAATTATCGATCAATTAGTGATCGATAATAATTAATAATATCATATTAAAGTGCGCAGCGATGAGAGAATTTGTGAATAACTCTGCATAACTTAAAATTAATATTTATAAGATAATTATAGGGATAATTATATTTAATATAATAATATCATATAATATAATATATTATTATATTATTATATAATAATATAATAATATCTTCATTATAATATTTTAAAATATCTTAGTATTTAGATAATATTAAGATTAAGATATCACAATATAATTTAAAATAATATAAAAAGTTAAAAAATTGAAATCGTTTATATAATACATTCAAAAATTTCAACTTTCACTTAAATTAAAAAATTGTTGTTTTCCCATAAAAACTCTTAATTAATAATCGTTTCACGTTTAGATCATAACAAAAATAAAGAATAACTTTAAAAATAATTTAAATTAAGAAAATAAGCGTAATATTTAGAAATTCAATGTAATTAATTTTCTAAATTAATAAATAATTTGTTTTTTAAATAATATAAATTAAAATATGTAAATACTTAATTTTCGTATAATAAATATTATAATTTTAAAATAAATTATGGTTACCAATTATTTATTACTACGTCAATTATTGTTGTTTTAAATTATTAGATTTTATTTACATTTGATTTTATAACTTACAAATTTCGATTTAAAGGATTTTGAATAAAATGTTTTATCAAAGCTTTCACATGTGTAATGCGAATTCGAGCAAAATTACATTTATATTGTGGTAATATTCAAGTGTATCTTGTTGTAATAATTTTATATGCTTTCTAAGAAAATCTTTATAGTATATTTTGTATTTCAAATACATCTTTGTTTATTTATTAACAATAATATAATAAAATATTATTAATAAAAGGAAATACGACTACTTATGTAAAAATCTTTAATAAATTTTATCATCAAAAATTAAACAAATTTATTTTAAAACATAAATTTTAATTTATGGAAACCTGATAATGTTATCAATAATTTGAATTTTGGAATTTTGAATCAGGATTTGTAAAATACAAATGTATTTTTATATTTCGCTATCTGTTTTGCTAGCATCATCATATTTATTTTTATTAAAAATAAATTAGGTTACTATAAAAATAACATCAAGCAGAAAATAGTAAAATATATAAATCAACACAATAGTATAAAGAATAAATATAAAATCATTAGCGAAACATTTTTATGGATGGATAATAAATAACATACTTTGTATTAGAATAAGATACTAGATAGTTTTATCAGAAGAAATACATCATTAGCATGTATTTGGCCCCGCTGCTATGTTGGGTAGAGGAACAGGGGCCGAAACCTGATAACATAGCAGTTCCTCCTGATGACTCTAATCCTTATTCTGATACAACGTCTGTTATTTATTAGTCAATTCATAAAAATTGATTTTTTAATTTAAGTTTATAATTCATCTTGATATAAATTATATAACATCTTATAACAATTATTTATTATTAATTAATTTTTTATTTAACTATTTAACCTTTATTTTGCATTATTTTTAATTTGCAATATAAAATACGTAGACTCAGTTAGCCTATTTAATCTATAAATCTAACTGAAGACGAACTGATTAACTGATCAGTGATATTAATCTTTGAGTAATTTAATGATCAATTATTTAATTGATCATTAAATAAATTATTAGTGAGTTATTAAAAGACTTTCAACTGAAATTGTACAATTTAAATTAAAATTAAAAATTTTAAATTTATTTCAAATAAAACGGTACAATTTAAACAACAAAACGGTGTACATTTGTTTCTACTAATGCTAGCAGCGAATAGTGAAATAAAAATAGTTTTTTGTCCTGTCCGGAAAAATCCTCATAGAATCTAGTAGATTCTACAAAAATTCTTGTAAGTAGATCATTATATTATTGATCCTTGATCAATAATATAACTCATTAAATAACTTATTAGTGAGTTATTAATAGCTCGTTATTATGATATTAAAATTATATTAATATATTAACTCTATTACTAAAAACAGAGTTTTTAATAGCAAAATTTATTATATAAATGTATTAATATTAATTAATATAAATTTATATATTAATATTATTATCAATATAATATATTAATATATTATAATATTGATTATTATTAATTATTATTAATTGATATATTATTATATGATAATATAATAATATAATAATAATTATTATATTATTATATTATTATATATATCATATTAATGATAATTAATAATATAATAATATAATGATATAAAATGATATATAATTAAAAAAGAATCATAAAAATATCAAAGTATCAAACACTATAAGTTTGATAAGTAATTTATTTATAAAAATACATAGCTACATTATAATTTCATCTAGAGCATTCTTTATCGTTAATTTTTAAATTTCTATTGATAAATAACTTCAAGAGTCAAATTGATATGGACTTGCAATATAGAAAATAGTTACCTGATTCAAAACAACAACATTTTGTTCGGTGATGTAAGTAGAGTTTGAAGAGTTAGCACGTATGTGTTCGAGACGCGCAAGTGGATGTCGAAGAGCCTATTAAAAGTAAATTAAAATACACTTTTTTAATCTATTAAGTATACAAATGAAAGATTGTTCGGAAGATTTGCAGGTACCGATGTTGTGTTGGTACATTGGTGAACATTAAAGCTACCACCTATCTTCAAATGATACATTTTACCAGTAAAAACTCTATTTTGAATAATTATACCTTTGACTTTACCTTCTTTAACTTCATAAAGTCAGCAACTGATGTTCGAATCGATTTTTGTGTTTCATGTCTTAAAGTAACAGAAACGTGTTTTATTCGATGTAATCTACAAACTTAAAACGGATGCATTTGGTATTTAAAATCGTATTGCCATATCTTTATTGTTAATAAGGGTATGAAAATCAACAGTCGATTTTAACATCATTCGACTATCAACGACATAGCATTATAATTATCGTTTTATTCTCTATCGCCTCATAATGCTGAAATAGAATGTGTAACCTTTCGTAAACATCTTATTTTCCTTTTCAAATGAGTTTTTCGTTAGCTATCAGAAATAAATTTATGATTTGAAAATCATAAATACAAAAATGGTCTCTAAATAAAACTGAATTAAATTAATTAACTTAAATCTCAATGAAAATTACAATTTAATTCAAATAATAAAGTTTTACTTAAAACAACAATCGAATCTTACGTAATCCAAGTCTGTTATTTTTGAGTCGTAAATAAACGTTATTTTAATTTCTAGTAAAAATATATGTAACCAGTTATTACTTTATTATCGTAAACAAATGGTATATATGAAGATCAGTATAAAAAAAGTTCCCAACATGTTATTGTAGTTACTTTAATTACTAGTCTTGAAAGATGCTCTTCGAACATGCTTTTAGTATCACAAAATGTATAACTAAATGAAATAGACATTTGATTAATTTCATACACAGTTATGAGATAGTCATTCTTAATATAAAAATTAAATAAACATAAAATTAAATTAACACTCGTAGCAATAAAAAAACAGGTTTAATTTAAAGTTTTAAAAACATTATAGCAAACAAATATTTGTACCAGTATTTCAATAACACGCTCCTTTTATGAATGACGACTTAAGTTGTTCGTTAAGTTAAACAATATATTTACGGCAAATATAAAAAATATTATCAAATGATCTGATAATATTATATATAATATAAAAATATTACCTATAATATTTAAAGATCATATTAATATTATATAATATTAAATACTATATTTGGTAATACAAACCCAGCTAGTCTACTTTTTGAACCTGATTTGCTTTTGTATCAAAAGTAAATACTTTTAACTTTAAATAAATATTCAAAATCAAAAACAATCCAAATATGCAGTTGTCAAAATAAAATAAATAAAATTATTATTCATATTTTGGTTTCTTTATTATTCATCAATTATCATACTTTGGTTTGTTTAGTATTCATCAATTATCATATTTTGATTTCTTTTCATAACAATGTTGTAATGATGTAATTTTGGTTTCAAAATCACATATAATAATTTTATGTATTCTATTAATGTAATTAATGCCCCGCGTGGCTGAATGGTGGAAGCGTGTGCACTGCAATCTCTAGAGCGAGGTTCAAATCTCGAAAATACACTCTCTATTGAAAGTGTATAAACACTCTTTTTGCAATCGTTCCCATGATATCCATGATATATTATGGGATATTCTATAAGGTGGGTACATCCACATGGAACTTGAAATCGGGTATAATTTGTGAGTACATAAAATAGAATAGATCCTTATATCAATTTATAGACACTGAACTGTGATTTTGTTAATCAAAATTATTTTTGGTTAGCAAAAGTAATTGTATTGTTAATTGACCTTTATTTTTGATGTTAATATGAAGACAGTTAGTGTATGTTTGTGTATGAAGATAAACACCAAAATGTTATGTTTGTGTATGAAGATAAACGCCAAAATGTTTGCTACGATCACGGACATTGAAAATGAAATTAGGTGTTTTAAAATAACTTTAGCCTATCCTTAAATCAATCATTTTAATAAAATCAAACATTTTGATACTTTAAACAGGCAATAATAAACAGGCAATAAGAGCTAGCAATCGAAAATCCAAAATATTATGAAATGGTATTGAAAATAAAGGTAAGAACGAAATTGTTATTTTTAATTTACCTATGTGGTAGAGCCAATATATTTAAAATCTCGTTGCGTTGGCTTCTTTGTAACTGTCCAGTAGAGATAAAGTTCTGAACTATATTTTCAAATACTGAATTGATGTTATTGTCGTCTACATTGAACAACGTCGCTCCTAAAACGTAGAAAATAACTTTTAAGTGAAATGTAACTTTTATAACAAATCAATGTCATTAAACTGAGAGTGAGCACATTATTTATCAATTATTATAAATAAATGAAAAATAAATTATCTATTTAAAATTATTAAATTTATTTATATATAAATTATTATAAATTACACCATATTACATTCTTATCTAGTCTAAATTTGTTTACCTTAACAATCTTCTAATTCTTAAATCTTCTATAATTTAATCTTCGTTTATTATTACTCAAATGAAACAATCATTCTTCGTTAACCATTTTTATCATATTAACACATAAATTTCAAATGATGTATTAAAATCAACAATCATTTCTTCAAATATCTCGAAATAGTAAAAATCGATAAATATCAATTAAGATCGAATTAGAATCTGTACTAAATATTATATACTTGACTGATATCCAATAATCCAAAAACAATTAATATCAAATTAGAATGGATTATATTATATAAATAATATTTTACTTATGGATTATTGATATCCAAAAAACAATTAGTTAAATTCTTTTGTTTTTAAAGTAATTTACTCTAACTAACTACCATTAAAAATTAAGATGTAAGGGAATTCTCTCAATTTACCAATCGATTTTTATCACTAAAAATCGTAATTGATGGTACGGCACATTATAACACAATTATGGCATTTAAACAATAATGTTTATGAAATTATAAATATTATTGAATTGTTTAATTGTTTATTGTTTATTTATATTCATTTATTAATAATTGTTTTGTTAATTTTAAACAGAAAAGTCAACAAAAATTTTTTACGCAAATTTACAGCATAAAAAGGATCTGCTATATGTTGTCGCAAATAAATTATCTTGCAAATTGTTGATTTATTGAATTTGTTTGTAAACTAATTGAAGACAACATTATCATATAAATTATTACTATAAATGAATGATAATTAATTTATAATTTATCATTATATCATTCAACATTTATCATATAATCGAAACCGGTTTCGTTTGCAAATCCAATTACAAAAATTTATAAACTGTTTCCGTTGAAAATAATATTTTTCACTCGCCAAAATAATTTTATTTTTTAACTTCTCAATCATCTTTATTAATGTAGGCTATTTCGATTATATACTTTACATATATATTTCTAACTTTTATCATAACAAATTATATTTATTAAAAAATAATTACAGCAAAAGTATATCATTCAATCCGTCCCTGGTCGATGCTTAATGAATTCCAAATCAATAACACAGTAATCTAATGATATTAATATTAGACACATAATAATTTAAGATTTCTTAACCTGTAAATTATAATTTAATGAAAATGACGTTTAGTGTTATTATAAGAATGTTTTAATCATTCAATGGTGTTTAAATATTTCTTTAGTATTCTTAATTAATTTTAATTAAGAAATTAATCATTTGTATCACTCATTAAATAAAAAATCAAACCAAGCAGTAGTGCATTTCGCAATTTCAGTAAATCTGTAAAACAAAGTATCGATATATGCGGAGCATCCCAGTGGTGTAACTGAACATCTACGTCTTCCTCGTATTTAATCCACCTGTACAAGGAAGGAAATTATAACAGTATAGCTGAAATTCTTATCAAGATCAATGAAAAGTACCGTGCTCGTTCTATCCATGCAGGTTTATCTATGTCCACAGAGCCTAATTCGGATAGTTCAATAAATAGAGGTGTACTGCCCCATATATCATACTAAATTCCATAGATAAAATAAAATTTTATGATTATCTGTAAAAAATAACTATCTTAAAATTAAAATTTAACTATTTAATAGTTAAATAGTTAATGACAGTTAAATAGTTAAACAGTTTCAAAAGTTAATTTAAAAATTAACTATTTATTATAAACAAAATGATTGCTCAAGTATATGTCCAGCGATACATCTACTATCAAATCTGCTATATTAAATCCACCATGGAACTCGTGCATTTTCATGCACCCATGAAGAGGGTACAGAATATTTGTATAGATAATACATTGTTATAATATACGAAAGGGTAAAATGATGATCTCTCGTGTCTTGCAATGCGCTCAGCGTATTTTGATCGCTTTCGGTTTTCGTGATAGGCAAACGCGCTCGAAACGCTATTTGATGTGTAGGACGGAGCTAGGTGACTAAAAACACAAATGTCCAACATGGACCACTCCGTTTTATCCCCGTACAATCCTTGACATGCTACATCAACACGTGCTTGAGGGTCAAGTGTTGTGGAATTATTTTCGAACCTTATGGTGTCTGGTACCGGTTGCAATAATGGCTTGATCTGAGTCAAGCAGCAAATCTGCGAGAGTTCGTCAGCTACAATGTCACGTATTATGTTGTGTCGAATAATAAGTAATCCGCCAGATTTGCAGGATAGCAAGTGACACATGTTGAATTGATTACCACACAAACACTTCAGAGGGGCATCAGCCGGCTCCCAACCATACCTAGCGGCGATCGCGTCTTGAAATTGGTGTTTGCTTAGGCATAAATACCCTTCATTAGGGGATCAGACATACGTAGAGAGCGACTATAAAACTCATGTGGGTTGGACGTGGAGTCGATTATACCGAGGTCACTCTGGTTGAGAGGAAGTGAAACTATATCTCGTCTAAGCGTATCCACTTGACTCGCCATTATTTCTGGTATCAGAATCTCGAAGATGTATTCGGATAGACGGCCATAAAGTGCTGACGGTGCCTGACATGGTCTTTGGACGTGTGTCCATTGGAATTGAATAGCCTGAGCAAGTGAAATGTAGGCGACATGTGGATCTTCCCGTGCAACCAATGCTAACTTATTCAATGTTGCTAGCCAAATATCCACTTTCATGTGTACAAATTCGTTTATATAAGAATCGCTTCCGATAGCCAACCCTAAAATTTTAGTTCCTTCGTAACTAACTTGAGTTTTTCATCTTTGAAACTTATTTTGACCTCCTCAATCAATGATCTCGGCGACAGTAGTTGACACTTTAGTTCATTAACTTGAAACCCAAATCTAGGACCAATTAAACGGACGGCGTCCCATACTTTTCTTAATTCTTGGTGGGTACCAACACAGTTTCCATCATCATCAGCGTACCATTTGTGGACTACGCTTGGTGCTATGGTTTGTAATTGGCTGATGAGGGGGTAGGGATTCAGCAGCGAATGCCAGCATCGCTAATGGGTCTCCTTGAGTAAACCCTTCATTTGACCATATTACATCGTTATCTACTGAGAGCGACGCAGAGTGTCCATAGATATTGGTTAATGCTGTGGCTAGTGATGGGCATACAAATCGAATATTTGCCAAAGCCAGTCGTCGATTTATGCTGTTGAAAGCGTTTTGCGCATCGAGCTGCAACACACACATTTTTGGATCACTCGAGATGTGGTGTCGGAATGAGTGAATCGCCGCTTCAATTCCACAATGTTGCCCTTCACATAGCTGCTCGGACTTAGAGACGATCTTCATGTCTTCGCCTATTCTCCCAGTGAGAACTTTACCGATAATGCGACGGGAGACTTCACAAATACCGATTGGTCTTATTCCTGGGTTCTTGTCGAGCGGCACCAACCTACATGTTGTGAATGCTTCTAGTTTCTTCGAGTCTAAGCTTGTCGAGCTTAATAGAATGGCAAAGTCAGCCATGTGGGAAGCTAGTTTGATTGAGGATTCTCCGAAAGAACACAACATTTGACGCCACAAATTTGCGTCAGCGCCTGATGGACCTGCAGAACCCTGAGTGCGACGAGTGCATTAATAATATCTTCGTTGTTAATATCTTGAAAGGTTATTGGATGATGAGGAGTTGCGTTCGGAAGGTGGTCGGTGAGGCAGAATTCCTCGTGAATATCTGATGCATTTGGATGCAAGTCACCTAATCTTTGGCGGACCGTTTGTTCTTTGACCCGGTCATCCAACCTCAAGACCCTGCCTGAGTTAACTGAGGCTGTAATTAATCGTGTCGCCGCGCCTGTGTTCCCGCTGAACATTAATTTTATGAATCGTCGAATCCAACCATTTGCATAGCCTTTGTCTGATCTTGGATTATTGCTTCTCTGCATTTGTAGAAAATTAGCATCCTGCAATAGCGATAACAACTCTTTCTTCTTCCATAATAAAAGGCGACGTTCAATATTCCTTCGGTTGATGCCGATTTTACTTGTTTAGGACTTTTGCAGTATCAGCTGGCATAATACTGTTGACATTTTCAAGTAGTGCCAAGTATTCTCAATATCATTGACAGCTCCTCGATAGAGCGAAGCCAATTCGCTAATGAATTCGTGGCTGGCATTGCACTTGGGCAGCTCCATCAGATTCGGATATCATGTGATGACCTCGTAGTACACTTTATCAATCGCTGCTTCGAAGCCATGTGACTCTACTAACTCAAAGCGATTGAAGTCTGTCCCCACTAATCCCTCTGACGATTCCTGCCTGCTATCTAAGGCATGTGACAAAGTAATTAGTTGCTCGTTGCTGCAATTTGAATCCCTGCAGTTTGTACATGCTCGATTTGCCTTAGCACATCTACAACCCTTACACTTTGCTGCATGGCCGTTGCATGTACAACACGGAGTGATATTCGATGGTTTTCCCTTGGTCATAATAATTCAAGTTATCTTTTGTTGGAAGACTTCCTATCCGTAAGGCTCCTCGCTGCGGCTCCTTCGAACTGTTGCGGCGGACTCGTTGATATTCCGTCCGCTAGACAGAGCCCTTATATCCCGGGATGACTGCTCGAGTAGTGTACAATAACGATTGTAGTACGATTGTAATAATAATTGTAATTTTGACGACTGCACATGTAAGTAGTGATACTTGAATTTCCAATCAGAGAATTTCACTTTGTGTTGTATGTTATTTGATTGTAAGAGTTTTAATAACCAAGAAGTTGGAGGAAGTTGGAGGCGTAGCTGTAATTAGCTAGAACTGTATTTACTTTAGATTGTAATTAGCTAAAACACTTATAAATGTTCTATTTTGTAAGATGTTTGTAATCAAGAAAATTTTTACTTAATATTATATTTTTACTTAATATTATAATTAATATTAATATAATAATATAATTTATATTATTATTAATAATAATATAAACCAACATCATGTTTATACATAAGGAGATTCATAGATGCACATATAATCTATAGATCTCCTTAGTCAAAGATCAATGATCGATTTTGTAAACATTACATCTGATCCGCGAACTTATGTTCTGGACACTCGGGTGAAGAGAGTGGCTAAGCTGTCAACAGATCACAACCTTGTAGTATGTAAACTTTGATGGCAGAATCGGATGCTAGACAAACCTGGTAAACCCAAACGTTGTGTGAGGGCGTGCTGAGAGTATCTAGCAGATGTTTCTGTCAAAGAACGTTTTTCTGGCTACATCCGAGAGAACTTCTTTCGGTTGCCGGAAGAGGTGAAGAACATTAATCAGGAATGTGAGATGTTCAGATCCTGGCTTGCCAAAGCAACAGTGAAAAGTTGTGGATCGAAGGCGTTAGATGCTTGTCGCCGATGAAATACTCTAATTGCTTAGTGAACACCAACAGTTAGAGATTTTGTCCAACAGAGTAAGCTGATTATAAGGCAACTTTGTCAGATAAATCAGTGGAAGCTGTAGACAAGTACCGAAGGTAAAGAGAGTAGCTACTGAAGCAGTTACTTCTCGAGCAGTCAATGAAGCGAAGAAGGCGGCTTAGGAGAAGGTTGGAGAGCACTTAGAACTTGATTATAGGTCAGATTCGAAGATGTTCTGGAGGACGATCAGGAACCTTCGTGTTGGAAAGCGGAAAAATCCTCAAATTATCTATGAGAAGAGAGGATCTATGCTGACTGACATTAAAAAAATTCTTGTTTGTCGGAAAGAGCATTTTAGGAGTCTCCTTAATCCGGTGGATATGCCGTCTCCTGTAGAAGTAGAGCCTTTAGAACCAACGGAAGGGCTCATCTCTTTGGAAGAGGGCATTGATGTTGTTAAAAAACTTCGTAATGACAAGTTTGATGGAGTAGACGATTTTCGGCCTGAAGCGTTAAAGGCTATGGACGTTGTTGACATGAAGTGGCTAACACGGATCTGGAACGTTGCTTGAAATCGGAAAAGGTTCCTAGTGAATGGCGAACTGGGATGGTGGTACCGATATTTAAAATATGTGATCAAAGAGTGTGTTCCAGTTATCGGTCATCAATCTTCTTAGACAAACTGGTAAGCTATTTCCTAGGATTTTAGAGTTAAGGATAAGACTTATACTTGAGAGACAGTTGCAAGAAGAACAATGCTGCTTTCGTCCAGGTCGTGGAACTACGGATCAGCTCTTTACTCTATCAACTATCCTCGAACGGTCTTGGGAGTTCGCTCAAGCTGGTCTACATGTGCTTTGCAGATTTGAAGACGACATTCGACCGAGTTCCGCGAGAGAGAGGGAGGTATTAAGGGAGTATGGAGTACCATAGTATCTTCGGGTAGCTGTGGCTTCTCTGTATCAACAAAGTATGAGTTGTGTTTGTGTTCTAGGTAGGAAGTCGGAATCATTTCCAGTAGGCGTTTGGCTTCGTCATGGTTGTCCTTTGTCTCCACATTTGTTCCATGTTTACATGAACCATATTACTAGATAGGATGTTCTATCGAATATCGGTCGTTAGTTCGGTTCCATCACGATACAATCTCTGCTTTTGCTGATGATGCTGTCTTGCTGGCTTCTTGTACTGAAGACTTACAATGCCTACTAGATCGATTTATGATGGAATGCCAAGCAGCAGAGATATTGTTTAGTACGTCCAAGACTGTCACTATGTGTTTGTCTCTGTTTCAGGTGTCAATATCAACCCGAATTAGGGAAAGGTTCTTCCTGATGTGAATGACTTTATGTATCTTGGAGTATTGTTCTCGAAGGACGGCAGGAACATCAGAGAGATTGAAAAGCGGATATGTTTAGCTAACGCAGTAATTCGTTCTTTGTACAGGTCTGTTGTTGTAAAACAAGACTTAAATCTTCGAGATAAGCTTTCGGTTTACATTGCAATCTTCGTTCCTATCTTAACCAATGGTCATGAGCTTTGGGTTATGACCGAAACGATAATATCTCGGATACAGACGACCGAAATAAGGTTCCTTCGCGGTGTGACCGGTCTTAGCCTTAGTGATAAGGTTAGAAATTAGATCATCCGGAATGGACTCGGAGTAAAGCCGCTGCTTCTCCACATCGAAGAAAGTCAGTTGAGGTGGCTAGGACACGTTATGAGGATGTCTAGGGATTGCCTTCCTCGAAGGGTTTTCCAGGCCGGACTCTGGAAAGAGACCTCGAGGTAGACCTCGATATCGGCGGAGAGATCAAATCTCGAAACTGGACGAAGACCGACTTTGGATATCTGAAAGAGAACTATGACTATCGATCAGTATAGCAATGTCTGGAGTAGTTTAGTTTGTGCACTGCCTCCACGACCCGACACCCGGACCAGTGGTTGACAAGAAAATTTTTTATATTATTTTTTTTTTATTTTGATTTACATGTAATTTGATACATGTTATAAATTAGATCGCCGATGTAATAAAACTTTAATAATATAAAATGAAAGCTGTAACAATTTGAAGAGCTTAATATTTGTCTCAAATTTGGATTCAACATTATATTAAACATTGATGTGAGTTATCTATTGAAGATCATTAATTTGTTTTGTTTTTGAATTTGCATTGAACAAATTGCATTTCATAAAATGAAATGCGATTTTATTATATAATGCAGCTCAAATATTAAACTGAAAATAAATATTCAAAGGAAGGCATTTTGTTGCACATCTGTCTTATGAGCACGAATGTACCATTGCACTGCGGCAGTGAATCAATACCAACCTCTTACGAGTTAAAAGTTGACATTTTGTAACTCATTATATACTGAATTAAAACCATAAAGAAGCAAATGAAGGATACACGGTTGCTAATTTTCATCTGATATAGATGTTTTGTCAACAAGTCAGAATTCTGCAGTAATTTAACCAAAATGGTCTTTATTAATTTTATATTTTTATCTCTTAGTTCTTTTTGAAAAAAAAACATACATAGCCGATGGGCAGCAATCGGCGATGTAATTTCCAATTTGTTTGCTGCTAGTTTCTGGACTCATGTGAAAGTCTGGACTCTTTCTGGACTCATGCTTTAGTAATTAATTAATCAATCAAATTAATTTGATTGAATACGTTACATAAAACATTTAAACATTTCGACACTGAAACATTTCGATTAAATCCGCTAAATAATTCAAAGAGCAACAAAATTTAAAATGCAAAATTTATAATAGTAAATTCTAAGATCGTGTTAACCACGAATTAGTTTTTGAAAATTAAATTTAAAAAATAAATATGTTAAGCAAATCTCGAAACTACCGTTTCGAGATTTGCAGTGATCTTACAAGATTTGCAAATGATCTTACATCTGCTTCGTTGTTGTTTCCATCAAGCAATTTATTATTATTTTCGTCCACAGCAGTTGAATTTTCATCTAAGATGTCGTTAATTCCTAGAATAAAATTCACAAATGTTTGTTGATCCCAGATTATTCATATACTTTGTATCCAAAGGAATCATTTTAAATAAATGGTTTATTAAATATAATAATCGAATTTAGAAAATAAATGTTATTTTTTCAAAGTTAAATTATGCAAAACGTACGAATGAAAAATAAAGCTTACATTTTAGCTTTATATTCTAATTTCTAATTATAAATTAGAAATGTTATGTTTGAACAAAAGATTAAAATTGATGACGTCAATTTTTGTTAAATAACTGTCTTAGAAATGATTCGATTATATAAAGAAAAGTTTCGAAAAGAATTATTTGGGATTATTTATTACGGAAAGTCATTGTAATGTTATCACTTAATATTTTTAACATTTAATTAAAATTTCGTTTAAATTATATTGTTACATAAATGTCATGTGCAAATAAATTTGGACGGAACATATAATTAATAAAATAATTAATATTTTTGGCGTACAATTAATATTTCGATTATATACACAAATATTTATATATAACTATATTAAAAATATATGTATATGAATATATATACTTATATATTGAATATATATGAATATATATTTGAATATATATGTATTTATATTTGAATATATATATGTTTAAATTTAAATATATTATAAAATAATTTGAAAAAATATTCAATAATATAAAAAATGTATAAAAATATTATAAAAAATGTTTTAACGATTTAGGAAAATCAAAATTAAATTAAAATTATTAATTTATAATATTTAGTGACTGCAATTGAATTAAAAATTTTCACTTTTTTCCTGTGCTATAAATTAATAAAACTTATTAATAATAAAATAAATATTTATAAGCAAAACATTATGCTGCAACAAAACGAATGCAAGCAAAATAACAAAGATTTACCAAAGGAAAATTAAAATAAAGTAGAAAGCATTTTTTATAACGAACTTTGATTTTTATTTTAAATGTTAAAAATATGTATTTATAAAAGCTTTGTTAAAATTAAACTTGCAGTCTAAATTAGGTCTGACTAATATAGGAGCAATTACAATTGGCACGCAGATGTAATAAAGAATATATAATGAAGAGAAATTGTTAACTTCCCTTCATGTCGATAACTTCATGTCGATAAAATAAAAAACAAAAGAATTAACTAAGGATAATTTTATATCTAAAATTTAATTAGGGATAATCAACTGACCTGCATGTGGATGTTCAACTAAGGCAGACAAATGACGAATACGTTGTGGTAACATATAATTACTCCTTAAAATTGCATACAATTTATTTTTGTTGATCGTAGGTTATTTAAATAGTTAATCGTAGGTTGTTTAATTTAATAAATCTAAAATAAAAAATTATCACTAAAAATTATCGGATTTTTTAATAATTTTGTTAATAATTTAGAGTAAATAATTATCAGAATTATTATTACCAATATAATTCAAAACTGTCAGTTATTTATTGAAAAAAATCTCTATTTATCATTCAATAATAATTCAATTTTTTATTAGTTTTGTTGATTTTGGAAAAATACCGATTAAATTCTAATAGGTTCCTTCGACAAAAATACCTTATTTAGAAAATTAATTGGATAAATTAATTAAGGAGAGTGAGACAATTCCGCGTGAATTTCTTGTAAAGCATGTAAGCCAGACGTGAAAGAATGACGAATGCCGTTTCGTCATCACAATGACTCATCAGTGCCAGATCCCTCACACTACTGGATGCAGAGGAGGACAGCCAGTCCTCCTCTGCATCCAGTAGTGGGAGGAATCTGGCACTGATGAGTCATTGTGATGACGAAACGGCATTCGTCATTCTTTCGCGTCTGGCTTACATGCTTTACAAGAAATTCACGCGGAATTGTCTCACTCTCCTTAAATAAAAGTTAGCCGATATTAAAGAGACCTGCACTGGCATTTGCCAGTGCTTTTGCAAATGATCCTTTTTGGTGAAGCTGTAGTACTGATTTAGTACTCTATCATGTTACTAGAAAATTTTCTAGTACATCATTCACATTGATTCATTCATTGATTGCCGTCTGCCAGTCCTCCTCTGCATCCAGTAGTGGGAGGGATCTGGGACTGACGAGTCCTTGTGATGACGAAACGCATTCGTCATTCTTTCGCGTCTGGCTTACATGCTTTACAAAAAATTCACGCGAAATTGTCTCACTCTCCTTAAATAAAAGTTAGCCGATATTAAAGAGACCTGCACTGGCATTTGCCAGTGCTTTTGCAAATGATCATTTTTGGTGAAGCTGTAGTACTGATTTAGTACTCTATCATGTTACTAGAAAATTTTCTAGTACATCATTCACATTGATTCATTCATTGATTGCCGTCTGCCAGTCCTCCTCTGCATCCAGTAGTGGGAGGGATCTGGCACTGATGAGTCATTGTAGTGACGAAACGGCATTCGTCAATCTTTCGCGTCTGGCTTACATGCTTTACAAGAAATTCACGCGGAATTATCTCACTCTCCTTAAATAAAAGTTAGCCGATATAAAAGAGACCTGCACGGCATTTGCCAGTGCTTTTGCTAATGATCCTTTTAGGTGAAGCTGTAGTACTGATTTAGTACTCTATCATGTTACTAGAAAATTTTCTAGTACATCATTCACATTGATTCATTCATTGATTGCCGTCTGCCAGTCCTCCTCTGCATCCAGTAGTGGGAGGGATCTAGAACTGATGACTCATTGTGATGACGAAACGGCATACGTAATTCTTTCGCGTCTGGCTTACATGCTTTACAATAAATTAATAAATTTTTAATTAATAATGCTTCATAATTTTTTTTGCTATCGAATTGCAACATGTACCATAATATATATTATATTATGGTATATATAATATACATAATATAATATCTATATAATATATAATATATATAATATATTTAGTGCAACAAAAATACTATTTATTACTATTAATATTTTGTATTTTAATTTATTTTAAAAATAAAATAGGTTAAAAATAAAACAAATGTTTTCAGATATTCATATAAAAAAATGATTTTTATTGTACACAATAAATTATTAGTTAAAAGTTATCTGTCCGTCGTTTCTAATATATATATTCATATTGTATTATAAAATTTTCATTTAAAACAGACAAGAATTTGACTGCGTCGACTGTAACCAACGAAAATTTAAAAATATTTGCATTTTGAAATTCAATGCTATAATACAAAAATAGTGCCATATCATAAATTTAAAAATTAACTTCTACCTCGAGTTTTAAAGGACACGGTTTTTTAGATAGTAATACTATTGTAAATTTAAAAAATTTACCTTTAAAAATTATCATTATTATCAAGATAGATGAGCGTACTTTATCCTGAACGATAGGTTTAAGTGAAAGTCGCTAGTCGAAATAGAAGCCTAGGAACACGAGATTATTAACGATAGGAAGAATTGTAAAAGTTAATGATACGGAGGGAAGTTCTAAGAAGTTCTTTCCTGGGGCGTCCAGGAAAAATCCTCATAATTTTGGATTTATCAGGATTCAGAAAGAAAGACGAAGGGAAGAAATATGAATGAAAATTGAGGTGTAACCATTACGGTGTAACTTAATAATAAATATTGTCACTCGAATGTCATGGAATATAGCTCAGAAGACACCTTCACAAATTACAAAATGTAGAATAATAAAACATAAAATGAAGTGATATCATAAACTTCAGAGACTATAGAGATGCCATGAACGTACGTCTATTTACATGATTCACTACCTCAATTTTTCTTTTTATTCCAAATGCTAAAAATTGATATTCAAAAACATAAAAAGAGGACAATATTTTTTACGCTGCATGTTTTATTAGTTAAATTCTTTTTAAAGACAACACATTTTGTTAATAATTTTAATTTTTCAAGTAAAGCAACAGGTAAATTATTAATTAATTTTAAACTCATTTTTGCATATTTAATATTAGGAGAAAGTGAAAAAAGATTAATTCAAAGTCAAATCATCATTAGGGAAAAATATATTACAATTATATTGTTGTTCAAAACTGGTTATATAAAATTTACATGCATCATTTTAAACAACTGGATATGCCTCTATATTAAAATATAATGTTCACATATTTAACGTCAAAGAAATAAAATTCATCATTTAAAGCGAAGCCAAAAACAGACAAAAAAACATTTAAATGAATTTAAATGATTTAAATTCATTTAAATTGATAAATGTTTTGAATTAAAAAGTCATGCTCTTCAAGTGAAAAGTTATGCTCAGCAAGTGAGAAGCCATATCCAGCAAGTAAAAAAGCCATACGTGAATTGCCATACCCACCAATTTATTTGCTGGGTATGGCTTATAAATTCAACAAAATTAATAAAAACACCAGGCATCATTCTAATTAAAGGATACTTAGTTAGAATAAAGTTTTTAATAATATTTATTATTCTTGCTTATTGTGTTCACTTAGTATAAAAATTTTCATTCCAGATTTTATTGAAAATCCAGCAAACTATTCTTAAAGTATATACTAAAATTCTACACTCAAAACTTTTATTGTCGATGTGAACAGAAAAGTCCGCATCGACTGAAAATCTACATCCAAATTTGTCAACATTGACTTTTTCAAAGTTTTGTTCATCTTTTAATATTAAATGGCTCAAGATTGAAAAGTGTTGGTCTGGATAATGAAGTTATTGCCTCAACCAACAATTTTCAATCCAGAGCCATTTAATATAAAATGGTCCACGAAACTTTTAATCGTCAATGTGAACAAACTCGAATTTCGGGCACCATATAAGTTTTAAAAAAGTCCAGAAGGCAAAATTGTATTTTTTAAATTCACATAAAATGCCACTGTTTTCATCTCTAAGTTTTACATATGAACCTCAAAAGTTTAACGGGTAAAACTTCGTCAGAAGGTGTTGATCTGGACTTATAGTTTTCAAGTGCTACCCAAACTATAAAATGAAATTTTATTAATCGTAAAAAAATGTCATCTTTATTTATTTTTAAGATATCTCACTGACATATAATGCATTGTGCTCAAAAATATATGATTTTGGTTCATTTTTAAATTACATTTTTAAATTCGATGATATTTTAATGAGATTATAGTTGCACTACCTACTTTGCACCATTTGAATATCGTTACATGCCAGCGGCCTACATAATATCCCTATTTTATCAGTCACTCCATTATATTTGAGACTAAATAATACTGACTATACAGCTGCACTAATTTGCGAAGAATACCTCAGGCAGATGGTAAAAACTTATGATTTCTACTTGAACATTAAAGAAAGTAGCAGAGTGCGTTCGCTTTAAATCATTATTAGAATATAGCATACAATCGGATTTAATATATGGAATAACTGTAAACGAGTTTGGTTATTCAAATAACATTGATGTTAGATATCATAACAGAGTGCGAGTGGCAATTTTTGCACGTTCTTCTTTAAGAAATATAAACTGTGCTACATAAATTTATTATCATTTGACGTTAAATTTTTAAAAGTCCTCAGCAATTTTAATCTATACAATTTATATTTATAACTATTTATTGTAATAAATAGTAATTATAGCCACTAGGCGTAGGCTCAACTGATCAGTCGTTGAGTGATCGATTCGGGTTTCGCTTATTGTCAGTTAATCTCCTCTTTGTGCGGTCTGAGCAACACCTTAATATTCACGCGGCTAAAAACTGACTGGCTTGTATAAGCGTAGGGATAGTTCGTTGGTGGACTAGATCGGATCCCTCTTATGACCCCAACGGTAAATTAATCTTAAGCGGAAGAGAGTCAATAACATTTACAGATAACTGAACAAAAAGACCACGGCAATGACGACAGGAAACAATTTAAATGATCAAAATCGAAACGATGGACAGCTCACCACTGACCGGTGGAATTGTCGAAAATGACCGTGCGCTCGGGCAGTGGCGCTGAGTGAGCGAACCAAATCAACAGTCACCTCAATGGACTAGTCTATCAAAAGAAACGTGGAACGTTATATCGTTTACGGTGAAAGAATCAGATCTAGTGATGGAGGTAAATTGTTCCGGTCTTGAAATAGTCGGAGTTACCTCTCTTTATTATTCTGGTTCCAGTACTCAAGTTTTTGATCAATGTTATACCTTGCACTATTCAGTAGTTAATACTGGAAAGGTTCGACAAACGAGTGGGGGATACTCACAAACCTCGGGTTGTCGTTTGCTGCAGAAACGTTTTGTTTAGTAAATGAAAGGTTGGCGTCCTTGAGACTTGTAGTCAAGGACGCCAACCTTAAGTAGTTCAAATTTATGAACTACTTAAGAATTTTAAGAGACAGTGATGACATTTATATAATTAAAAATACATCTTTATATTAAAGTAAAAAAATTTTAACATATAAATGGAACAATTAAAACATAAGGGAACTAAATTTAAAATGAATAAATATTAATTATTATCGCGAATTAAGAATTTGAAGAAAAATAATAATTTTTAAAAATTGAGTATTTTGAATTGATAAAATTGATAAATTTTAGATAGATAAAAGATAGAATTATCTATATAATAGATAATTTTATATCTATTTTAATAGATAAATTTTAGATAATAAATAGTTAAAATTGATAAAACTTACTTAATTTATATTTTAAATAAATATAAAATTAAATAGTTCAATATCAGATATAATTATATTTACAAATATATAAATTAATTTATATTAAAAACATATAGATTCTCATTAAGGAGAAGTTATTAAAAACAATTAACTTGATAAAAATATACATTTCAAGAAGCATTACTTATACCATAAAGCACCTGAAATTTGAGCTGCTCGATATTAAAATAAAATCAATTAATGTAAGAATAAAAACAACTAAAAAACTTAAAATTAGTAACACTTAATAATTTGATTTTAATAAATTTGACTTTTTATTTATATTAAATAATATTAATTATTATTAGACTATTTTAACGTATCGTGGCACATTATTATGCCTGTTAGACTATATTATCGCTTTGTCGCAAGTCGTGTATCTCTATATAGATTCGATACACAGCCCAGTCCGAATTTTGAAGATCTACTATTAACTAACGCAAAATCAGGGTACGTATTCGATGTATTCTTAGACTTAAAGAGGGTTAGGGTGATCTGGAATAATGCAAAAACTGTATCCCAAAACTCATACACTTTTGGGATACATATAGAGTATTTCAAAACTCTATAAAATCTATTATTTTATTAGCAAGGATAATATTTGAAAATAATGAATCAATTTAATTTATCGTATATGAGTACATGCATAATTGTCATATTTCATAATATATTTAAAACCGAAATCGTTTCTGTATAATACAATATATGTTAATGTAATTTCTTTGCCTGAAAAAATGTTTAGTTTGGAAAAATATCTATTAAAATTACCTTTTAACAATATGGAAGATATTTTACATTTGATAATCGCGAAAGAGACAACATATCCACATGGGATTGAGAGCACTTTTAATTTACCATTTATCAAAGTTATTTACTAGTCAAATTCATGATTTGATAGTTAAAATTGGCTTAAAATATTGAATAAATGTTACACAAAAAAATTGTTATTTACACTAAAATTGTTAACAGATTTTAATTTTGGCATTATTCCAGATCACCCCAGCCATCTTTAAGTCTAAGAATGCGTTGGGTACTTACGCTGAAATTGCGTTAGTTAATGGTAGATCTTCAAAATTCAGACTCGACTGGGTATCGAATCTATCCAGAGATACACGACTGTGCTACGAAGCGATAATATAGTCTAAGCAAGGCAGCCCCCTGTCAGATGCTGCTGGATGGCCCATTGTAAGTTTAGTCTGAGTCAACTAAACTAGGTGA
The DNA here is from genome assembly GCA_012934845.2 of Pomphorhynchus laevis. Classification (NCBI taxonomy): domain Eukaryota; kingdom Metazoa; phylum Acanthocephala; class Palaeacanthocephala; order Echinorhynchida; family Pomphorhynchidae; genus Pomphorhynchus; species Pomphorhynchus laevis. The sequence continues at coordinate 165,887 of WNNJ02000227.1, forward strand.
CGACACCGAAAAAGCAACGTCAAAAATTATGACTTAAAAGTTACATGTACTCAACCAGATTGGAAAAATACGTAAGTACTAATGATTTTAATTTTAGATCTTTTAAATGTAACAGAAAAAATTGAATAATTTGCGATGTTATTTGCTTTGTAAGTAATACGACAAACAAATGTTTTTCATTAAATATTAATAATAATTGTAACTGCAATACCGCAGGTGTAGTGTATCTAATACAATGTACATTTGGATTGCAATATATAGGAAAAACATATCAAATGTTAAAAGCTAGGCTTAGGCAACACATATATAATATACAGCATAATAGTCAAACTATATTTCATAAACACATGAGATTTATAGAACATGATATTGCATACTGTAAATTATTTATTTTAGAATTTATTATTGAAGAAAATAAGGAAATATTAGATTAAAAGCTATTAGAATGAGAAGATTTTTGGATTAAAACGCTTGGTTTTTTTGGATCAAACCCATTAGGATTGAATGACGTGGTACAAGGAATTGGTAGAAGTAGTATCGTACACAATAAACAACTATATTATAATAATCCGGTAAAACGCAAACCAAGAAATCATGGTGATAAAAGAAATAAGAAAAATAGAGTAAAAATATTAAAAAAGATATGTATATAAATGAAAAATTAGAAATATTAAAACAACTTTTAAAAGATAAGCTGAAAGATCTTTATGTAAATATAAGAAATTTTTCTAAAGATATCATATGTTCAATAAATCAAAGATTGATTAACGACTATGGTATGCTAAGTTGTATAATAGACAGTTGTTGTAATACAAAATACTATAATCGTACAATAAATGTAAATAATCACAATAAAAAATATACATTAACCATAAACTTCATTAATAAATGTATAGATAACATAAATATAGCCGGACTTATAAATAATTCTAAAAGTAAAGAAATAATAGGGTCAGATTTAAGTAAATATATTCCTAAAATAAGGTATAAACTCCTACCACCATTAGGACGAAAAATTTGTAATTATAATAAAGAATTAAAATCAATATGTAACGATAATATTAGAAACATAATAGAAACAGAATGCAATTGTAAAAGTCTTAATTTTGATAAAATAAATGAACATATATGTACCCATAATCTAGAATTAATTGAAAATTGTGAATTAAGAAAGCGGCTATCAAAAGGGTATAAATATAGATTAAATAATAACAACGAGAAAAATAAAATTTACAATTCGTTATATAATAACTTAAATGCTTACTTTAGTAAGCTGATTAATAGTGAAAGCTCGAATATATCTAAGATAAACATTTGGAAAGATTATATATTTGATAAAATTAAAAATAAAATGAAAATAACAAACAATTATAAAAGGAAAGATAAAATTAATAAAGATATGTATACAGAACTTACTAAATTAAAGGATAACTATATAATAACAACTATTGATAAAGCTAGTAATAACTTTGTCTTCATATGCAAAAAGCTTTATTATGATATACTAATGAAAGAGGTTAATTCTAATGATTTAAATGTAAATCCAACATATGAACGTAGTGAGTTGAGTTTAGAAACCATTATTACAAGTCACTGTTCTATAATGTATAAAAAGGGCATAAAGGTTGAATCAGATAATAAAACTATACTTATATTATATTGGAATCTAAAATTACATAAAAATCCAATAAAACCTAGGTTCATATGTAGTGCGTTTAAATGTACATTAAAACAACTTTCTGTCTATATGAATAAAATACTTGAAGTAAGTAAAGCACACTTTTAAAAATATTGCAAGGTAATCGAAATTAATACTGGTATAAAACACTATTTTAGTATTAATTCTACGAAAGAATTTTTAGAACAGACAAAAGGAATAAATTTTCAAAATATAAATACATACGATTTTAGTACGCTTTATACAAATCTAGATTTAGTAGATATTAAAAAAGCGTTAGTAAACTTAATTAATCTTATATTCGGAAAAAGAAATACATACATATGTTATAATAATTATAACGCCTATCTAACAAAAATTAAACCATCAAGTAAATATAAATATATGGATAAAATTGAATTCATAGATTCCTTAAAAATTTTGATAAATCAAAATTATTTAAAAGTAGGGACATCTATATTTAGACAAGTAAAAGGTGTTCCAATGGGTGGTAATAGTAGCCCAATTATAGCTGACTTGTTTTTAAGCTTTATAGAATATGAATTTGTTCATAACTGTGTAAAAACTAAATCTAAACTATGTAAATATATGAAATATATGTTTAAATTAGTGAAAAAATATATATTTAATTAGTGAACACATGTATCCAGAAAGCCTTATTCTTAACAAAACCAATATTAATGATAAAGAAGGTGTATATCTAGATATGAACATTAAATTAACATTAACTAAAACTACTATTAATTTATATCGTAGAGATGACATATTTAAATTTACAAGAAACATATTTTTGCATGAGCATTCATGCATACATATAATATAAAATATAATACATTAAATAATAAAATTTTAAGAATTGCAACAAGATGTAATGATATTGGCTTTCTTAAAAATCATTTAAATAATTTAATCGATACATATTTTAAACTAGGTTACAATAAAAATTACATCAAGCAGAAAATAGTGAAATATATAAATCAACACCCATAATATAAAGAATAAATTTATACTCTTCAGCGGCAAATTTTTATGAATGGATAATAAATAATATACTTTGTATTAGAATAAGATACTAGATAGTTTTATCAGAAGAAATACATCATTAGCATGTATTTGACCTTGCTGCTATGTTGGGTAGAGGAGTTAGGGGCCGAAACCTGATAGCATAGCAGGTTCCTCCTAATAACCTCTAATTCTTATTCTGATACAACGTTTGTTATTTATTAGCCAATTCGTAAAAATGACGTTTATTTTAAATTTCAATTTTTTATTTTAACTTGATTTAAATTATAAAAAGTCTTATAACAATTATTTATTATTAATTATTTTTTTACATAACTATTTAACTATTATTTTGCATTATTTTTAATTTGCAATATAAAATACTTAGACTCAGTTAGCTTATTTAATTTCTTTGTTGATTTTAATAAAATAGCCAAGTTGAGCTTGACGACTTTGAATTTTTTTACAAGATAAATTATATAAATATTTTGATATTGTTGAAATAACTGTTTATCTATTTCTAATAAAAAAATTCAGAAATAAATATTTGTATTAAAAAATACAAATATTAAATTATTTATATTAAATCGGGTTTTATTAATTTTTTAATAGATTTTATTAATTCTCATTAATTCAACATTTTTAATTCTGCGTTTTAGTGCATCGCCGATAAAAGGATACTTTCTCAATGAATTAATTCGTACAACCTTGTAAACATCAAAATGAAATGCATTAAAGAGTAAGACAGTCGCTCCTTGCGGAATTTTATACGAAGAGCTTTCTGCGCTTTACTTTAAAGGACAGACAAGTTTGGTAGAATATACACACCCTACGGAAATATACAGTAAAAATAAAAATAAAATATGCACCCGCTGATTTCAATTTTTGTATAAAAATTAAAAATATAAAAATGTTAAGGAACTTAAATTTAAAATGTTATTAGTATAAAGGTCTAAATTTTAAGAAGAATCAAATACGTAATTGTATTCTATCAATACAATGTCTTAATTAATGTTTTAATATAACTATTTGTTGCAAAACAAGATATAAAAGCGCGAATTGGGATTAACTAATCACGAATTAGAATTTTATTAGGATTCAATCTAATCCTAATAAAATCCTAATAAAATCCTAATTTCTTACATAATGAAAAAGGAATAATAAAATTAATAACTTTATTTGTAAATTTAAAATTTACAAATAAATTTATTAATTTTTTAATTTTTAAATTTTTTACTTTTTAAAATTTAAAAATGTGTAAATTTATTTTTTTATTCAAAAGTCCATTTTGATAGAGAAAAATTAAAATAATATATATTTTTTTTAATAGGAGTATCACATTAGATTATAAATAAGGCAAAGAGACATTATTTTTATTAAACGAAAATCCTGACAATTTAATTTTAAATTAATTTAATTAATGTAATTAATATATTTATTTTGAAATTAAATTTGAAATTGATAATTAAATTTAATTTAATTTAAAATTAAATTTGAAATTGATTATTTGATTTTGAAACTTAATTGTTTTGTAAGTCCTCCCAAAACATGTAAACCCATGGGAGAGCTAACAAGCACTTATAAACTCATTTCTGTTTTACTATTATTTATGTTTTCTATTATGTAATTTAATTTTTTTGTAGATTTGCTAAATACGATATAAGTGTGTATAGAAAATTACGCATTAATAAATAATTCGAGTTATGTACAAACAAAATAAATATAAACTTATTTAATAAACTTATTTTCAAATTATATAATTTAGATAGTGAATAAGGCGAAGATACATTATTATTTATTTTACAATTTTGATTTAATATTTCGATGGCACGTGGGAAAGCCATTATCAAGGATTATTTAATTGTATAATTTATCTCTTTAATTTTTAAAATAAAAATTTTTCATTTCTCATTTTTTAGAGAATCATTTTTAATCAGTTTATATTATTTTAGAAACATTGAAAATAATAAATAATCATTAAAATAATAAACAATATTTTAAAAATAGGTGTATCCAATTGTCATTAGAGTTTAAATCAGGCGAATAGACATTATTATTTATTTTACAATTTTGATCTAATAATTCGGTGGCACGTGAAATTATACAGTTTTGGATCAAAACTGTATAATTTAATTATATTTGTTCTTTTTTTATATAGAACAAATATAAAATAAATAAAATACTTTTTATATATAATAATAAATAAATATTATTTTATTTATTTTTAATTATATTTATTTAATTATATATATTCGCATTTAATTAATTAATTTAAATCAATCATAAAATACAATCATATTATGGATGTTTCCATTACGTTAAAAGTTGAGGCTAATACATGTAAAATAATAATTAAAGCGATTTACATAAGCTATAATTATTTACTGAAATGATAAGATCATTTCAGTAAATAAAGCAGACACTGAAATTAAATTCTCGAATGATAGCTGAAAAATTATTGCTATCATCTAATGGTTAAATAGATAGCGACTAGTGTTTTATTTTCTGTACTACTTTTAATTGTTTTTTTTATATTTTTTTATATTTTTCTATATTTTATTATGAACATATTCCACATTTTAAAATAAATATGAATGATGCAGTTGAATATTTTTCCGACATATTATCTCTTATGATGTTATCAAAATAGTATCTCTTATATGACTGGAAATGATTAAAGGAGCGAATTATTATTTACTTGTTAAAAGTTTCTGTATAAACATATTTGTTAATTTATGCACTTAAATTACCCTTTAAGTGTCTTAAACAATAAAGACGACGTTTTTATATATGTAGTATTAGGTTAATTTATAAACTCAGAATTTGGCCATCACGCTTTATCAACATAAAGCTAGACTTTTAATTTTTGCCTAAATGAATGCCAAATATTGTCCAAAGCAACTCAGAGTTTGACAGTAACAATATTAAACGCATCAACATATTATAATATTTAAGATTTATAAATTAAATGAAATTATCTCTTATGATATTATCTCTAAATGATAAAATTTTCGTATTAAATTAATTAAATTTTCGAATGATAGCTGGAAAATTATTGCTATCAGTCTATTTATAGCGACTAATGTCTATTGACTATTGTTTTGTAGAGCAAATATAAAATAATATATATTATTGTTGATAGGAATCTCCAATTGTCATCAAATTGTAAATAAGGCGAAGAGACATTATTTTTTATTTGATTCAATATTTCGGTTGCACGTGGGCACATCATTATCAAGGATTATTCAATCGATTATTCAACCAACTATTTCAATGATTTCGATCAAGTAATTTTATCGAATGAGTTTGAAATTATATTGGGAAGCACAACGACAACCATAGAATACATATTAATGCGTAACAGCTTTATCATGCCAAGGATAATTCGTTTTGTTGTTCAACAATCGTATATCTGGTTTGGATAAGTCATATAGCTCATCATTAACTTGCGACAATGTCTTTAAAAAAATTGAAAACGTTGCTGATTTTGGGAGCCATATGATTATCAAATGATGATGCATTTGTTTTGTCTTTCGCTAAATTGTTTCGTCATTGATTTGCTTTTAATGAGTATATTATCATTAGTTCTGTTTGATTTTCATTTAGCCGGTTAGTGAATATACCAATTGGAGACTATAGCTTTGTCAAAACAGCAAACTTTCATTGGTCAGATGTTTTTAATTTTTGTTAGAACATTAAATATTTAATAACATAAATTTCAATTTAAATCGATTTATTTCGATATTATTTAAAAAGATACTCTTTAAATCGTGTTTAAATAAAATGGTTTAATGATGCCAGAAACCTATATTTAATGAATTTAAATTTCTTACACGCTGCCTTCGCACAATGTTGTTGGAAGGGATCTTGAATTGTCGAAGGAAGAAATTTGACTTTCTGGAACAGCATTTCCTAATCGACCGTTGCTTACTACATTTGTAAATGACTAAACAGTCAAAATTTTAAAATTAGTAAATAATTTTCAATACTGCTTAATCATCAACGTTCGTCTAATTAGCTAATTAATAATTTTCAATACTGCTTATTTAAAGCATAAATGCAAAGTATCATATACATCAACGCTCGTCTAATTAGCTAATTAAACATCAAAATAATAAAAAAAACGTAATGGATTATGCTATCAAATATTTAATAAAATTTCGAATGCTGGCAAAGTAAAGTAATCGTATAAAAGTAGTTTACATTTTCTGCGATAGCAGCTTACTAGCATTATAATACAAACACCAAATTGCAGTTTTTATAATTTCCGTAATAAAAAATATTTTTAATATTATATTTAAATATATTTTATATTTAATTTATATTATAAAAGATTACACAAAAATAAAACAGCATAATTTATTGACTTATATAAAAGTTATATGAGTCGATAAAGTTATATGAATTTACTCAATTGATACCATTCCGCGTGAATTTCTTGTAATACATATAAGCCCGACGCGAAAGAATGACGACTGCCGTTTCGTCATCACAATGACTCATCAGTGCCAGATCCCTCACACTACTGGATGCAGATGATGCATTTGCTAGTCCTCCTCTGCATCCAGTAGTGGGAGGGATCTGGCACTGATGAGTCATTGCGATGACGAAACGGCAGTCGTCATTCTTTCGCGTCGGGCTTATATGTGATTACAATAAAGTTACATTTATGTAAAATACAGACTATTTATTATAAACTACATTAGGAAATTAATACTTAATTAAAATATTAAAGATACTTAAAAAATTAAGATATAGTTAATCTACACAAATATACATTTGCGTATATCAAAGTATCTGTCTAAAAATTAAAAAAGAATCATCTATATCATAAAAATGACATCTTTAAATTTACAATGAATAAATTTATCAAAGTTTGTACATTTTGGACTAACAAAGTTACAAATGTTAGATGGTAACAATTTAGCGTATTGATATAATATCGTATAGTGCCAGATTGAGATATTAAATTTTATGAAGACTTTAAAGAAAGTACAGCAGTACTTTCTTAAAAGTACAGCAGTACTTTTAAAGTAAATGTTTAATTAATTATTAAGTAATTTATGCTTTTAAATTAATAGTTTTACGGATTATGTAATTTGTGTTAGATGCAGATATTATAAATGTCTTTTAAGTGCATTATTAGAAAGTAGATTTATAATTTTAATTGAAAAATTTAGTGGACTGACAAAAATATTTTGTGAATTATAAATTCTAATTATTAATTATATAATTGTTTTGTGCTATATTTAGATAATAATACGACTTCTAAAATAAAGAATTTTAAATATGTGATAATGCGGATTTTGAAGAACTACGAAATTAGTAAATAATATGATTGGCTCTTAGATTGAGGGAAGATGACCAAACATTTTATCTTATAATTTATATGTTTTTGATTGTCTGATTTGATTAATCAACAGTTAGTAAATGATAAGATAATTTCCAAATAGAATAATCAATTAATTACATGAGCAAAAATATAAAGACGATCGTTCGTTCGTACCTATACTACCAGCAAAAAATTTTGTTACTTACTTGATCAGATTCTCTTTCGCTATTATCACTGCCACTTGTTTCTACAACGCAAGTCATCTTAATGAAAAATAAATAAAAGCATACCGTTTTCGTCGCTAATATAAAATGTTGGGCTTGGTGAATCCTGAGCGATTTCGTCAGATTTCATCTCTAATTAACATTTAAATTTATCTGATTTGCTCTAAACTATAAAAATATAATTATCATAAATAAATTATTTATAAATTAAACACCAAATGCTTAAGAATCAATTCTGAGTGGTAACGTACATAAATTATAAATTTATAATATAAATTTATATTAAAAATTATTAATAAATAAAATCATACATTTTAATTAAATTTTTCAAATTGTTTTTTTGAAAACGAAAATTTGTTACTATTTTGTAAAATGCGGTACTATTCAGTGAAAAGTATAATTTAATAATTGATAATAATTAAATAATTTATTAAATTATTAATCAATTAAATTAATTAAATAATTTATTAAATTATCGGGCTAGTGATGTCTGCAATTCCCATGTTTTTAGTCAGATCATTATTTATCCTCAATAAAGTAATCTTTTAAGTATTAGAAGTAACCCGGCCACTTTGATAACATCACTACTGACAATTAATGATTCTTTGATTCGATTCCATTAAATAAATCAGGTAAGTTGGAATAAAATTAAATATATTTAAATAAATATTACTAAATAAAGAGTACATATTCCCTATTTGTAGTTTTTAACTTATTCACTTGGTGAATATATGATTCACAATCTAAATTATATATTACTTTGAAAAAAAATAATTCTTAGAATTACTAAATATCGAACTGTTTGGTTTTTAATTAAACCATTGCGTTGACTTTAAATAATGGTAATTAACGAAAATGTTTAAAATCATGAAACATATCACAAGAAGATATACGCTTGAACCAATGAATATTGCAAGTCATAGTATTATATTTAAAAACCGCAGTGGAAAAACGTTTTATCAATTAGAATTACTAAATTGAGATTAAACATGAATACACGATGGACGTTCTGTAAATTAAAATTTTTAAATTTATTTTAATAATATTAATATATTATTTATTTAATAGTTTAATCAATTCTTTCATGTATTAAATTTTTATTAAAATCTGGTTGAATATGTGTATTGCAATATTCTACCGGATTAATACATTTTTTAAATACCGTCTTTGTGGTTGTTTAATAGATAGTCAACAGAAGTAATAGTAAAATAATTGCACCCATAATATACTTTTAAAGTTCGTCTAATATATAATGAAAAACTAAAATCTAGTGGGCTAGCACTGGTAATAGTTAAAGACCACATAAATACTTTATAAAAGGTATATTCCCTATAATTTAAAATTTTTAACTTATCCAAGCTGTGAATAAAAATGATTTATATATGAAACTAGTGATTTTGTATGAGAATATAGTCGTCGGTTGGGAAGAATTTCTATATAAAAATATTCAGATAAATCTGAGTATTTAATTAATATAAAAATATTTAATCTATCAGATAAAATTTAAATTTTATTTATATATAAATTTTAATTTTGGTATTATAATATGCATTGATTTTATCATATATGTGTCATACATATATGTATATATGTATGTCACACATACCTATGTCAACTATCCGTAATATTTCTTTTCTTTTTGCTTATATATGTATTTATATATTATTTATGTATCGCAAAATTTCAGACTTTTTTTATTTTGAAAAACCACAAGTTAGTAGGTTCTCCTTGGTATTGTTAAACATCATCGAAAATATTACTTTATAAAAAGTGAATCTTCCATATAATTTCACATTGTTAACTCATTCCCGTGGTGAATAAAAATGATTTATATATGAAACTAGTGCTTTTGTTTGAGAATATAGTCGTCGGTCGGGAAGAATTTCTAGATAAAAAATATTCAGATAAATTTTTGGGTATTTAATTAATATAAAAATATTTAATCTATCAGATAAAATTTAAATTTTATTTATATAAATATAAATTTTAATTTCGGTATTATAATATGCATTGATTTTATCATATGCTCTCTTGTTTAAGATGTATATCCTTCAAAATGCTGGAATGTTCAAAATTTCAGTACGAGAATACACTGGAACTAATAGAGAGGAGACAAAATTGAGAAGTTAACCTATCAATTCAGAATTTTCAAGTAGTGTGACACAAGCGTATGAACTGGCGGCTAAACTTTGCTCTTCGCAATCAACTCGTAACCTCTGGGGACGTCCAGAAGCTTTGTGTCGCAGTAGATCACAGACGTGCAATGTGCGCTGCTACCCCACAGAAACAGTTACAACACCATTAAATAGTATTTTTGACAACCTCAACCGGGCAAATATCAAAGTTCACTCTCCGATGGCGCCGATGTCCAAAAATGACTTCTGCAATTTTCGTGTAATGTTTTCTAATGTTCTGAGCTTACCGAATAAACTTGACAAACTGTCTCATCTAACACAGGATGAGAATTTTGATATCTTAGCACTTACTGAAACATGGCTCTCATCATCGATCAGTGATACTGAAATCGCAATACCTGGGTACAGTGTTCACAGAGCAGACAGAACTTCACGTGGTGGAGGTGTGGCCATATTTGTTTCTGATGCCCTATACAGTGAAATTCTTGAATCAACTGTTGATAACTTAACCGGTAACGAACTTGTATGGATCAAAGTAAAGTCCAACATGAAATCGCATATTACTGTTGGTTTGTTCTATCGCTCTCCCATATCACCAACTATCGACATTATGAATTCGATCAACCGTCACTTGCATAGGAAGAGGTTATTAATTTGCGGTGACTTCAATATGTCTCATGTAAGTTGGAATGATTATTCACAAACGGAAAACTGTGACATTGAGTCGAAATTACTTTTGGAATATTTCACAAAATGACCTAGTGCAACATGTCCACGAATTCACGAGAATAAGAAACGAGTTCAAATCATTTCTGGACTTGTGCCTCTCAAAAACATAAATGAGGTAAAACACATACACTTTAGGCCTCCCTTAGGATCCAGCGATCATCTCGTGCTAGTTATAGAACTGACATTTCCAAACATCGTCAAGGATATTGTGCCTCCTGTTTCCAGAATCAACGTATACAAGACTGACTACACTACTATTGCCGCACTTTTGTCACATCATTAGTGGCTTGATCCATTCTTTGTAGGCGTAAACATGGTATGGAACGATTTTCAAGACGTGCTCCGTCACCTGATTGACATATTTTCACCTATCATGAACGTCAAAACGAAACCAAGGCAAGCAACTTAGTGGCTCGTACACTCTGTAAGACAGGCAATCAAAAAACGCAACTTGGCATTTTACAAATACAGAACTGGACACGGCAATTATGAGGCTTACAAAAAAGCTCGAAACTACGCGACGTCAATTAAACGTAATAAGCAACGGACATTTCTGAATAATCTATGTTCCCAAATTCGATCTGACCCAAAGCGATTCTTATCGTTTGTAACCAAGCAGAGCAAATCAAGACACGCTCAACTACAATGCGTATTGGACGATGCGGACAACTTGGTATGCGACCAAAAATCGATTGCCGATTTATTTGCAAACGAATTTGCAATGGCCAACCCGTCATCAATCTGTAAGAAGGTAACGTTCGGACGTTTCGAAAGGAATAATACCTCAGCTAATCTAGACGAATGCCTAAAAATCGTTTAACTGAATAATATATTCTCGGATCTAAGAAGACTACCAAGAACAAATTCCTCTGGGCCAGACGGCATACCGTCAATTGCCCTACGTAAACTCGCTACCACTGTGTGTACACCTCTTCATCGCCTATTTGTTGCCTCGTTATATACATCGACCTTACCTGATGACTGGAGAACCGCAATAGTGTGCCCGATCTATAAGAAAGAAAATAAATCACGTGTATCGAACTACCGTTTAATCAGCCTTACATGCATATCTTGCAAACTCTTGGAGCAAATAGTGCTTGCTGAATTGGAGATATTCATCAACAGAAAGGGAATCATGAATAATCAACAACATGGTTTCCGTAAACTAAGATCCACTAATACAAACTTACTCACTGCGAGACAGCTGAGACTCTTCAATAATGCCTGAAACGACGTTGACATTGTCTTTTTTGATTTATCGCAAGCGTTTGATAGAGTAGACCATTCAATCATTATCGGTAAATTATATGGCATTGAATGGCACACTTGCATCCTCCATTGAATTTCTGACTTCTTATACAGTCGCTCATTTACGGTTAAAATAGGAGACTCGTTTTCATCTAACATTCAACTACACTATGGCGTTCCACAAGATTCAATTCTGATCCCAACGCTCTTTAATATATACATCACTAGCGTAATACCACTTTGAGTTTCTGACTGTATTCTATATGCAGATGATATTAAAATTTGGCGGGCCATCAAAAACGACAACGACGTGCACATCCTACAATTGGACATATCGAACCTGCAGCATTGGGCAGATGCAGTGAATCTGACTATAAACCCAGAAAAATGTGCTCATATGCACATTAGACGCAGGCGACATGTTGCAAACTATGAAGTAAGCGGAAGGCAAATAAACGTGGTCAACTCTTACAAGGACCTAGGTGTAATAATAACAAATGACCTAAAAACAAACATCAACTCTGCTGCAGTCAAATCAAAGTGCTTACAAATTCTTGCTATGCTACGCATAACTATTCGCAGAGTCGACATTCCGTCATTTCAACCACTTTACGAATCGTTGATTCTGAGTCACGTCTTATATGTATTGCAATCCATGTGTCCTCAATCAAAAACTGAGCATACGAGTATTGAAAAGGTGCTACGCAAAGCAACGCATTTGGTTCCCTCGATAAGAGGCTTATCATTTGAAAGTAGAATTCACTTGATAGGCGTTACATCAATAGAAAAGTATCTATTAATATCAGACTTGATGATGACATGGGCAGCCGTAAACCGTCGTGATTATCCTTTTACAGATATCTTCCCCATCCGCAAGGAATCAACACTTAGAGGTCACGGCCTTCACATCATGGCGAAACGGCACATTAGAGATGTATGCAGAGGTTTACCAGATAGGGTGCGCACTGTATGGAACAATCTACCTGCTCACATAGTATTATGTACATAAAAAACTGCATTCAAACGACAATTGAAGAACTTTGTGACTACAATTACATGACATTTTTTCATTTTTTTAAAGTGTGAATATTGTAACTCACCTTGTGACGAGCTTTTGCTCACTCTGGTGTAAATTAATAATAAATACGCAAAATAATACAATCGAAATTACTATGTATAGAATAATCGTTTTTTATAGAAGTAGATTATGTTTTTTATAGTCCAACAATTGATTTTATGCATACAATTACCTAATATTCACTTGGTTTGTGTTGCATATTTAATGATATACAAATATATTTATATTAATAATACAATGTACGAAATAAAATATTTTGATTCGAAATAATAATTAAATTAATAGAAATGTTTATTGTACCGTAGTTTGCATTATACCTAAAACTTACAAGATTTTTTATTTCAAAATAATGCAGTTATCTTTATTTTAGCGATATACATGTCTGTCATTACCAAATATCTTTTTTATTTTGATTCAAGGGAATTATAAAATTTAAGAAATTACAAAAACCACGGTCATTGAAATGATCGTTGTGGGTATTTTACTTTAATTAATAATGGTTTTTAGCGATAAGCACTTTAATCAAAATCTAAACATCTTAATATTTATAGAAATGAAAATACCGATTTACATATAATTATATATTTACTTTATTATATCAGACATTATTTATTGTACCTATTGAGTCGTAAAATTTTCTAATTTTGATTTAATTAGTTTATCTAAACTCTGGGTATTGAGTTTAAATTCGTAAAAGGAAATGTGTACACTATTATTATAAAACCAACTTTAAAAGAATTAACGTGAATACAAATGACCTTAATTTAATAATTATCAATGGAGTAATAAAGACAAACTGGAAAATAGTTGCTGCAGGGGCATTGCGACATTCGATTGTAAATGAATGTAAATCATATTTCTTGTGTTAAAATACAATTACCTAATATTCACTAATTAATTCGACGTGAGAATGGAACATGACTAGCACATATTAAAAAAAATTCAGCCTGATGAAATGACTAGAAATATAGATTCAGAAGAGCGGACGTGCCACGGAGATATTGTTCCTCACATGGGGAATCTGATCACTAGAGAATAAAACAAAATATATTCAACCAAATAAGAACGCAGTGATAAACTAGTAGCATGACAATTTTAAGGTGAATCAACTTTTAAAAAATAATACAGTCAACACTTATAACTGGTTGAAGTTGGTTTAATCTACATATATGCACATACAACGAAAAAGGCGGCCGTTTCGGCAACTATTTACAAGTACACTGTATATTCTAACAGAATCTGATTAAATTTCAAAGATAAAAGTTGTTTCTTGGAATTATAATAATTCTAAGGAACAATTATAATTATTATATAGCGATATACTTGCAGGGAGTTTCCTCAATGTTCATGTCAACTCTATTCAATGCTCATGTTGTTAATAAAATTTAATTTGAAAGGATTGATGTGAATAATTGACTGCTAAGCTCTCTCTCTGAGTTAAGTATGCTCAGTATATTTAATAATTGCATGTAACGAAAATTTTCAAATGAAGTGAAGAATGTAGTGCAGGAATGCTCTAAGTTATATACCTCGTGATGCAGTTATTTAACTTGTTTAAGATGCTCTGAAAAACAATGAGTGGTGTTCAAGTTTGGAATCCGAAAAACTCATAATATATCTTAGACAACCGGTGGACATTACTGTATTGATGTACATATCGAAACCAAGTTGCACTGCGAATGAAGGAGAAAGTTTGACCAACTCATGTTGAGTGTTTAATTTGGTGATAACTTATATACGCACGATATTAATATTCTGATATTTTTTAAAAAGAAAAAAAAATATTCTGATATGATCAGCAAATGTGTTTATACTTTTATTAAGTTGATAATCAATGTAAAGAAGATCATAAGTCGCGAATTTGTGTTATGACCAAAGCATCTAAAGTACAACGGTATACATTAGAACTGTTCTAATCATATGTGAACAAGTCTTATACCAAGAAGAAAACTTAATTTAAGGAATTGGTTTCAGCCGTATAAACTTGAAAGTTTTCAATTTTTGTAACATCAAAAAAATCAACTGTTAAACCACATTTATTATTGCAAACCACAAAGTATATTAGCACGGCCATTTTATGACAACGACGGTGATTCGTTACTTAGCATATAATTCGTAATACTACCTCCAACATCCAATTTCAACAACCTAGATTATTTATTCATGACCTGGTTTGTTGAAAATAGTATGCTTAAATTCTAATAACGAAATTTGAAGTAAAGACACTGGAAATAAGCATGATTTTATCTGTAATTTTCTTTTGTAAGACAACCAAATGATTTTGTTATGAACTACATAAAGAATTGTTATTTACTGTCGAATTTAGCAATCGAGTTAGAAAGATATGATAAAACAACCTGTTATTATTTAATAAAGCAAGGTACATCTTTATTCGACTAATAACTACGCGTTATAGAAGATTAAAACTATTTTAAAAGCTTGATTCGAAAATATACATGAATTTAAATTATGCAAAAATCTGTAATGTTGAAAATTCGATTGATGAATTAAAGAATCCCATCATTTCGTTGTCAATTTATATATTTAATCTCATTTTATTTAGTTTTCAAATGATTTTTATGTCTAAAATATAATTTAAAATAATGAATAAAAAAAACAAGTTTTATCAATCTCGTATGAAACATTAAATATTTTTACATTTAAAATTATAAACTTACCTGACTTTATGTTTATAAGCTGGATATCTGATATATTTTTACCCTTAAAATATGATGCATTTAAGGGGATAAAACCAAAATTGAAAAGATATCTTGCATTACGTAAGTTAATAGCAATAATAATCACTAATTCAAAGAATGTAATATATAAGAAACAAATTCTACGTTAAGTGCTCTTGTTTTTACTGCACTCAATAGTAGTAGACAATATCGAAATGAGTCATTTATTTTAAACAAGTTATTTAACACACTTCAGGTTAGCCATCTACAAGTGATTAAAAACTTTGGAAATGCATTTTTCTAACTTGAGATCACTGTGATTTTATGATAAAAGCTAAATACCCCTAGATATAGAAGTACTGTTAAGTAACTAAATGCTTTTTTCTAAATCTCCATTGAAAATTTACCAAAGTTACAATGTGCAAGAATTTAGATCACTAGTATAAAATACTTGTGATGCAGAAGACTTTTATAACATTTCTCTTGAGCAAATTCCCATCTAATACAACGAAAAGCAATATTTAAAAATATCGCTCGAATTGCAGTAAAGATATTAGTCTATTGACTCATTTATAAAGTGTGTCGCTGGTAAAATAGTTATAATATGAGATAAGAGATAAATTGATGAATAAATTGACATTACAAAAATGACATTAATAAATAAATCAATAAATTGACATTATTGATGCTAGTGTATCAATAATGAGGTTATATATACAATTTATAATGAAGCAGTCATTGCATTTAGTTATTTTAAAAATCATTATTTACATAATGATATTATCAATTGGTATACATAATTTTCCAGAGACGGATGGGTTTTAAATCGATATTTAATTTCAAAAAATTTAGGCAGCTAAATTCATTTTAAAATTTTACTTCTATGTATAGCATTATCGCTTTTATTAATAATCAAAATGTATTCATCCGCAATACTAATAGAATTGAAATGAAATATAAAATATTATATTAACACAATATATCGTAATATTAACAGCTATGTGATATTAATCTATATAAATTTGCCATGTGGTTCTCATCTAAATATATAAATTAAACTTAAAACAATCCGTTTCCAGATAAGGAGAAACATACGGGCAATTGTAGAAGCGCGTAGATATATTTTGTTTACTTGTATTATACTTATCTTGCAATTCCGAAGCAAACCACATAAATCTTGATAATCAAGCACATTGCATTCTACAGATTTAAATAAAATTAATCAATATTCAATTATTAATAAAAATTATTAATTTGAAAATTATTACGACCAAAAAATACATGCCTATTACAATTTATTGGATTTTTTAATTTTTAAAATTTTTTTCATATTTAGTACTCGATATTCAATTATAAATTTGATAATTATTACGACTGTAGAATCCATGTAACTTATTGGATATTTTAATTTTTAAGATTTTTTTCATATTTAGTGCTCGATATTCAATTATTAATTTGATAATTATTACGACTGTAGAATCCATGTAACTTATTGGATATTTTAATTTTTAAGATTTTTTTCATATTTAGTGCTCGATATTCAATTATTAATTTGAAAGTTATTATGACTACAGAATCCATGTATATTAAACTTATTGGATTTTTAAATTTTTAGGACTTTTTAATATTCAGTAATTGATATTCAATTATTAATTTGAAAGTTATTATGGCTTAGGTATCCATGTATTACAACTTATTGAATTTTTCAATTTTTAGGATTTTATTTATATTAAGTGCTCGATATTCAATTATTAATTTGATAATTATTATGACTGTAGAATCCAAATAACTTATTGAATTTAAAATTTTTAAGATTTTTTTCATATTTAGTACTCGATATCGAATTACAAATTTAAAAGTTATTATGACTAAAGATTCCATGTATATTACAACTTATTGGATCTTTTAATTTTAGGATTTTTCCATATTAACTGCTCGATATTCAATTATTAATTTGAAAATTATTACGACTAAAAAATACATGTCTATTACAACTTATTGAATTTATTAATTTTTAGGATTTCTTTATATTAAGTGCTCGATATTCAATTACAAAATTTGAAAGTTATTATGACTAAATAATCAATGTAACTCATTGGATTTTTTAATTTTTAAGATTTTTTCATATTTGATGCTCGATATTCAATTATTTATTTGATAATTATTACGACTGTAGAATCCATGTAACTTATTGGATTTTTTAATTTTTAAGATTTATTTCATATTAAGTGCTCGCTATTCAATTATTAATATGAAAGTTATTATGACTTAAGAATCCATGTATTAAAACTTATTGTATTTTTTAATTTTTTAGATTTTTTTCATATTAAGTGCTCGATATTCAATTATTTATTTGATAATTATTACGACTGTAGAATCCATGTAACTTATTAGATTTTTTAATGTTTAAGATTTTTTTCATATTAAGTGCTCGATATTCAATTATTAATTTGAAAGTTATTATGACTAAAGAATCCATGTATATTACAACTTTTTGAATTTTTCAATTTTTAAGATTTTTTCATATTTAATGCTCGATATTCGATTATTTATTTGATAATTATTACGACTGTAGAATCCATGTAACTTATTGGATTTTTTAATTTTTAAGATTTATTTCATATTAAGTGCTCGCTATTCAATTATTAATTTGAAAGTTATTATTACAAAAAAATTTACGTAACTTATTAGATCTTATAATTTTTAAGATTTTTTTCATAGTTAGTTCTCGATATTTAATTATAAATTTGATAAATATTACGACTGCAGAATCCATGAAACTTATTGAATTTTTTAATTTTTAAGATTTTTTTCATATTAAGTGCTCGATATTCAATTATTAATTTGAAAGTTATTATGACTAAAGAATCCATGTAACTTATTGGATTTTTTAATTTTTAAGATTTTTTTCATATTAAGTGCTCGATATTCAATTATCAATTTGATAATTATTACGACTGTGTAATTCATGTAACTCATTTCATTTTTAAATTTTTATGATTTTTTTTTCATATTTAGTGCTCGATATTCAATTATTAATTTGAAAGTTATTATGACTTAAGAATCCATGTATTACAACTGTTTGAATTTTTTAATTTTTAGGATTTTTTTTCATATTAAGTGCTCGATATTCAATTATTAATTTGATAATTATTACGACTGTAGAATCCATGTAAGTTATTGGATTTATTAATTTTAAAGATTTTTTCATATTAAGTGCTCGATATTCAATTATTTATTTGAAAGTTATTATGACTTAAGAATCCACGTATTACAACTTATTGAATTTTTTAATTTTTAGGATTTTTTCATATTAAGTTCACGATATTCAATTATTTATTTGATAATTATTACGACTGTAGAATACATGTAACTTATTGAATTTTTAAGACTTTTTCATATAAAGTGCTCGATATTCAATTATTTATTTGATTATTATTACGACTGTGTAATCCATGAAACTTATTGGATTGTTTAATTTTTAAGATTTTTTTCATATTAAGTGCTCGATATTCAATTATTAATACGAAAGTTATTATGACTAAAGAATCCATGTATTTCAACTTATCGAATTTTTTAATTTTTAAGATTTTTTCATATTTAATGCTCGATATTCAATTATTAATTTGAAAGTTATTATTACTAAAGAATTAATGTAACTTATTGGATTTTTTAATTTTTAAGATTTTTTTCATAGTAAGTGCTCGATATTCAATTATTAATTTGAAAGTAATTATTACTTAAGAATCCATGTTTTACAACTTATTGAATTTTTTAATTTTTAGGATTTTTTCATATTAAGTGCTGGATATTCAATTATTAATTTGATAATTATTACGACTGTAGAATACATGACTCTTATTGAATTTTTAATTTTTAAGATTTTTTTCATATTAAGTGCTCGATATTCAATTATTAATATGAAAGTTATTATGACTAAAGAATCCATGTATTTCAACTTATCGAATTTTTTAATTTTTAGGATATTTTCATATTAAGTGCTCGCTATTCAATTATTAATTTGAAAGTTATTATTACTAAAGAATTAATGTAACTTATTGGATTTTTTAATTTTTAAGATTTTTTTCATAGTAAGTGCTCGATATTCAATTATTAATTTGAAAGTAATTATTACTTAAGAATCTATGTATTACAACTTATTGAATTTTTTAATTTTTAGGATTTTTTCATATTAAGTGCTGGATATTCAATTATTAATTTGATAATTATTACGACTGTAGAATACATGACTCTTATTGAATTTTTAAGATTTTTTCATATTTAATGCTCGAATTTCAATTGTTTATTTAATAATTATTACGACTGTAGAATCCATGTAACTTATTGGATTTTTTAATTTTTAAGATTTTTTTCATATTAAGTGCTCGCTATTCAATTATTAATTTGAAAGTTATTATTACAAAAGAATTTACGTAACTTATTAGATCTTATAATTTTTAAAAATTTTTTAATATTTAATGCTCCATACTCAATTATTTATTTGATAATTATTACGACTGTAGAATCCATGTAACTTATTGGATATTTCAATTTTTAAGATTTTTTTCATATTAAGTGCTCGATATTCAATTATTAATTTGAAAGTTATTATGACTTAAGAATCCATGTATTACAACTGTTTGAATTTTTTAATTTTTAGGATTTTTTCATATAAAGTGCCCGATATTCAATTATTAATTTGAAAGTTATTATGACTTAAGAATCCATGTATTTTAACTTATCGAATTTTTTAATTTTTAGGATTTTTTCATATTAAGCGCTCGCTATTCAATTATTAATTTAAAGTTATTATTACTAAAGTATATTTGTCACTTATAAGATCTTTTAATTTTTAAGATTTTTTTCATAGTTAGTTCTCGATATTCAATTATTAATTTGAAAGTTATTATGACTTAGGAATCCATGTATTACAACTTATTGAATTTTTTAATTTTTAGGATTTTTCATATTCAGTGCTCACTATTCACTTATTAATTTGATAATTATTACGACTGTAGAATACATGTAACTTATTGTATTTTTAATTTTTAAGATTTTCTTTTCATATAAAGTGCTGGATATTCAATTATTAATTTGAAATTATTACGACTAAAGAATAGATGTAAAACATGGGATTTAATTTTAAAGATTTTTTTTTCGTATTAAGTGCTCGATATTCAATTATTAATTTGAAAGTTATTATGACTAAAGAATCCATGTAACTCATTAGATTTTTTAATTTTAAGATTTTTTTTCATATTAAGTGCTCGATATTCAATTATTTATTTGATAATTATTACGACTGTAGAATCCATGTAACTTATTGGATTTTTTAATTTTTAAGATTTTTTTCATATTTAGTGCTCGATATTCAATTATTAATATGAAAGTTATTATGACTTAAGAATCCATGTATTACAACTTATTGAATTTTTTAATTTTTAAGATTTTTTCATATTTTAATGCTCGATATTCAATTATTTATTTGATAATTATTACGACTGTAGAATCCATGTAACTTATTGGATATTTCAATTTTTAAGATTTTTTTCATATTAAGTGCTCGATATTGAATTTTTAATATGAAAGTTATTATGAATTAAGAATCCATGTATTACAACTTATAGGATATTTTAATTTTTAAGATTTTTTTCATATTAAGTGCTCGATATTCAATTATTTATTTGATTATTATTACGACTGTAGAATCCCTGTAACTTATTGGATTTTTTAATTTTTAAGATTTTTTCATATAAAGTGCTCGATATTCAATTACAAATTTGAAAGTTTTTATGACTAAAGAATCCATGTAACTTATTGGATCTTTTAATTTTTTGGATTTTTTCATATTAAGTGCTCGCTAATCAATTATTAATTTGATAATTATTACGACTGCAGAATTCATGAAACTTATTCGATTTTTTAATTTTTAAGATTTTTTTCATATTAAGTGCTCGCTATTCAATTATTAATTTGAAAGTTATTATTACAAAAGAATTTACGTAACTTATTAGATCTTTTAATTTTTAAGATTTTTTTATAGTTAGTTCTCGATATTTAATTATTAATTTGATAATTATTACGACTGTAAAATCCATGTAACTTTTTGGATTTTTAAATTTTTAAGATTTTTTTCATATTAAGTGCTCGATATTCAATTATTAATTTGAAAGTTATTACGACTAAAGAATACATGTAAAACATTGGATTTTTAATTTTTAAGATTTTTTTCATATTAAGTGTGCTCGATATTCAATTATTAATTTTAAAGTTATTACGACTAAAGAATCCATGTAACTCATTGGATTTTTTAATTTTTAAGATTTTGTTCATATTTAGTGCTCGATATTCAATTATTAATATGAAAGTTATTATGACTTAAAAATCCACTTATTACAACTTATTGAATTTTTTAATTTTTAAGATGTTTTCATATTTAATGCTCGATATTCAATTATTTATTTGATAATTATTACGACTGTAGAATCCATGTAACTTATTGGATATTTTAATTTTTAAGATTTTTTTCATATTAAGTGCTCGATATTCAATTATTAATTTGATAATTATTACGACTGTAGAATCCATGTAACTCATTGGATTTTTTAATTTTTAAGATTTTTTCATATTTGGTGCTCGATATTCAATTATTTATTTGATAATTATTACGACTGTAAAATCCATGTAACTTATTGGATTTTTTAATTTTTAAGATTTTTTTCATATTTAGTGATCGATATTCAATTATTAATATGAAAGTTATTATGACTAAGGAATCCATGTATTACAACTTTTTGAATTTTTTAATTTTTAAGATTTTTTCATATTTGGTGCTCGATATTCAATTATTTATTTGATAATTATTACGACTGTAGAATCCATGTAACTTATTGGATTTTTTAATTTTTAAGATTTTTTTCATATTAAGTGCTCGATATTCAATTATTAATTTTAAAGTTATTACGACTAAAGAATCCATGTAACTCATTGTATTTTTTAATTTTTAAGATTTTTTTCATATTAAGTGCTCGATATTCAATTATTAATATGAAAGTTATTATGACTTAAGAATTCATGTATTACAACTTATTGAATTTTTTAATTTTTAAGATGTTTTCATATTTAATGCTCGATATTCAATTATTTATTTGATAATTATTACGACTGTAGAATCCATGTAACTTATTGGATATTTTAATTTTTAAGATTTTTTTCATATTTAGTGCTCGATATTCAATTATTGATATGAAAGTTATTAAGACTTAAAAATCCACTTATTACAACTTATTGAATTTTTTAATTTTTAAGATGTTTTCATATTTAATGCTCGATATTCAATTATTTATTTGATAATTATTACGACTGTAGAATCCATGTAACTTATTGGATATTTTAATTTTTAAGATTTTTTTCATAGTAAGTGCTCGATATTCAATTATTAATTTGAAAGTAATTATTACTTAAGAATCTATGTATTACAACTTATTGAATTTTTTAATTTTTAAGATTTTTTTCATATTTAGTGCTTGATATTCAATTATTTATTTGATAATTATTACGACCGTAGAATCCATGTAACTTTTTGGATTTTTTAATTTTTAGGATTTTTTCATTTAAGTGCCATTCCATATATGTTAAATTTTTAAAATCAAATGTTTTTAAATTCCGTAATTAAATAATTTAAAGTATAACAAAGTGAAACGATTTTTAATTTCAAGCTGTTTTGGAGAGAATTAACTTAGTTTTATCAAAATTTAAGTAATAAAATATTGCTCAATAATAATTAAAAAAATTAATATTTTGTTAATTATTATTAACTATGATTATGCTAATTATTTAGTGATAATTTTGGAAATTAGGTAACGTTAGCTATTTATTCAATTAACAACAATCCTAAATAAGTTTCGTGTCTTGAGCTCATAAGAGGCATTAACTATATCTTAGGAATTCTAGCGTTAAAATATTAACGATAAAGAAAACATGATTTGTAGATCATCAAGATATCTTGCAAAAAACTTGTATACTATGGAAAAACTAAGGAAAAAAACGTAAGTCAAAAAAATTTAACCTTGTAGAAATTAACAAAGCATTGAAGGTATTATTCTTAAATCAATTATTAAACAGCAACCTGATCAGCTTTCTTACTCTTTAGTCAACAGTCAACCCTTCGCCGGCTTCGAATTAGCGCACTGCCTTAACGACTGAAATAAAATCTCCTATAAAGCTTTTCAAGAATGAAGGGTTGTCGAATAAACAGGCAGATGATACAGTATTTGCGACCACTTGGAACGCAACATAATCTCGAGTGAACATAATACCACACTTGGTTCTGACAGTAACAGGAAGGGAAACCTTCCTTACAATTTAATGATTTCTTTAATGTACTGTGAAATGCCAACAAACATATTAGCCTAGCCATCAATATCTGTTTTAAACAGGGTGATAACAAGAATCGTGACCTCCTGGATCGAATAGTCGGTAGTGGTTATAATATGATACTTTGTGACTTCAACTACATTACTAATCTTTGAATCTTAGTCGCAATCCGCATAGTAAGGAACGATTACTTAATTCATATACCACCAGCTACCACCTTCATTGCACAACAACATCTCTCCTTGACATTTTACTGTTTCATCAAAAGTGATTGCCTAATCCCTTTTGCATCGAACAATCGCAACATCAGTCCACCTATCTTCTAAATCTTCTATGCCATTTTCTAAACGTCAACGTAGTTAGTCTTGGGAGACCTACTTCGTTGGAGTTTAGAAGATGATATCATTTCGGGAAGAAGATACCACTTTGATTCTTTCAGAGTTGCCATATTCCATGTGGCGATTAGACTCTTTCATCGTAGGTAGTGATAGTCCAACACAATTCAAATCATACCTGTATTAGCAAGCCACAGGAATTCTATAGACAACCTATAAAAGTAGCATTTTCAATTCCACTCCAACGAAACTTGGGGTTTTGGCCAAAATGCTCGCATTCCTAGTATTTCCCATTTTTTATTTTTTTTAGACAGGCCATCGCTGAAGAATATTGTATTTCCCGTTACAGATTTCAACTGAGTAGAGATAGAACTAGCATTGTTCGTATTAACCCTTCTCAGTCTTTATTTTGGAAATTATTTAATAAAGGTAACTCTGTCACTGGGAATAGGAAGTTATCGGGTTGGATTGGATCAGTAGGTATTGACAAAGTTTCAAATAGTCGATATCCTTTCATATTATAAAGTCACTCACCGCCTAAACCAATCATATCTTGGTGTGGCTTTAGAAGTAGAAACCTTTCAATGATATATATCTTAAACTCAGAGTCCATCACCAAGATTATTCCTAAACCCGAATGTTAATCTCTAAACGCATCTACCAGCTCTTTATAGACAGAGAAAGGACATTAACCACCTTTAGTCACCCCGTAAGATATTGCGTTATTAACGATTTCAGAGCATATTTTTATTTAATAAATATTCGGTCACATGTCCCAAAAAATCTGCGGCCTATGTCGACTCAAAATTTCCTCATCTCCATTTACGAAAAACCACTTGCACGTAAAAAACGAGACCGTATGGTTAGTCGAAATTTAGTCCCACTAAGTTTTCATGGAATCGTTAGTAGACTCAGCGCATTCAGCAGTTGTTTAAGTGCATTAGTTTTGTCAAGATAACAGTCAGCAGATATCTGTAGCTGTTCGTCTATACTATTTTCTGAATTTGACCGCATCTCCATACACTTTGGTATCTCCGCTCTGGCTCTCGGGCTGAATGGGAGAATTGTTAATATGGTGAAAATACTACTGTATACTAAGCGCTTCTACTATATATAGATGATCCTGATGCCTGCAAGTTTGACCCAATAAATGATGTGCATCAAGGATCGCCTCTCTCATATCGTGTATCTTACCGCCTCAACTATTCTTCTTATACCTCTGCCAGATCAACATCTTGTCTTATTGTCCCCTTCTAACCTCCTTAATACATCCAGCAAGAGGTTGTCTATCATGACACACCTGCAAATAGAAAAATTAAAGAAATTGTCATCTCTCCATTTTCTTCTATTATGATAAATCAACTCTTCTCTTAAGAAGGGTTGATTGGAGTGAAAATCAACCCTCTCCAACACATTGGAGTGGAGTTTCCACTTTGGAGTGGAAACGCCACTCCTAAGTGGCGTTTCCGACACTGCTTAATTGAATGAGGCTTGCACCCTTTACCAAATCGAATTGCTATGCGGATTATCTTTAAAATAATGTAGAGGTTGTTTCTGAACAGTCGCTGTAATAGTTTTTATTGATACTGTATTTCGTTAGAAATCATAGACCGTTGTTTACTCTGCACATCCGTGCCCTCTTATTATACATGCCGAATTTATCAAGGATCCAACGAGTGCATCGACAATTCAGCAACAACCTCTGCCTAGTGTTTAAGGATGGTCCGCACTGCAATTCGATCTGGTTAAGAGCGTAAGCCTCAGACAATTAAGCAAGGTGTCGGAAACGCCTTTATTCACAATGTCACACAGGCAACTGAAACGACCAGTGTGTACCTCATTCTACTGATGAGTGTTGCCGCGTACTCATCATTTCGATGCTAAAGTGGTCGTCTAGAAGTGACATGGTGCCTTAAAGTCTTTAATCGACTTTCAGTCTACCAAGGTACACAATTTTCTATATAGTGTTGTTGTTCCTATATTGTGTCCCTCTTCTTATACTCTGATTTGTGTATTGCCGTCCATCTTTTAATAATCAGAGAGATCAGACCCTGAAAGAGCACACCAAGACGACGCCTTGCGATTGAGTCACTCATGATGAAATAAGAAATAGTAGTTTCTGCTCGGGGGACGTCCTCTATAAAAGACGACAAATCAAGTAATTGCACAGGAAAAAAGTAAGCGAATCTGAACAAGCCTAAACTCTGAACAAGATTGGCTTGTTTCAGAGCCCACCTTGCTATCCTCAGGACATTTTTGAATCTATTCAAGTCGAATCCAGAGGCTTAATACACCGAAATGGTGAAAACCAGGTATCTTACTCGATGTGTAAAGAAAGGGTGGCGTTTCCGACATCTGGAAAGTGGCGTTTCCGACGAATTTTCGAATTGCTGTGCGGACCATCTTTAGTCACAATGTATAGGTTGTTTCTAAACTGTTGCTGCCGTAATTTTCTATTGATGCCGTATTTCGTAAGAAACCATGAACGGTTGTTTACATGGACCGTTGTTTATATATAGTGATTGTTATATTGTTTTATAATAAGTATTAACTATATATTTTATTATTCTAACTATATAATATATAATTAATTATAATATATAATTAATTATATAATATTTATTGATATTTATTATATATATTATATTATTATATATTATTGATTATATATATCCAATTATTTTCAAGGGCAGTTCTACTTAATCACACATTTTGAGGTTGTTTAGTGTTTTTTAAATTAAGACATAATCACGTTTTTAACAGTTGAACATAATAATTTATGTAGACGTTTGAGCATTCGAGCCTGTGAAATAAATTCAAATAAAATTGAAATATGAACATTCTATCATTTACGTGCTGGACCGATAATTATGAAGTCATTGTGAACCAAGGCAGATTTTAGTTAACATTTCTCGATTCAAATTGATGTTCAGGTGTCATATACTCACTCTCCGTATCATCAATAAATTGAAATAAAATAAAATTCATACTCAAGCGAATAAAATGAAACGACCGAGTTTACGTGTGCACATTTTATAAAATATTGTACACGGTGGTGTTTTGTTCACATTTAGTAAGTAAGTAAGGGTTTTATTAATAACTATATAACTGATAAAAACTTAAGAAACAAAAACATGCAAAAGACAACTTTAAATAGAAGCTGTTCACGACGTGTATTTTGAAATCTTCAACTTATATTCACGGCCTCAGGTACAGAGGGATCTGAGCCCCTCAGCCGCACCAGCGCGCCGCCCTCTGACTGAACCATTCGGGGTCTCTCACACACCTAAGAGTCCAGTCAAGGCGGACTATGGTTGGTAATCTCGAGATGAGGAGCTTGAGAAACCTTAGTCTTTGTTCTGGGGGACGTCCTCGTGAGAAGAAGACTAATCCCGAGATAGCCCAAGTACCCCAGAGGCGCACTTGGGTTATCCCATTCAATGACAGATGCTGGGCCCGTTTCAGAGCCCACCTAGCTTTCTTCAGGATACGTTTAAGTCTATCCAGGTCAGCTTTCGCCGACCAATTCACCGTAACGGTGAACCCCAGATATTTTACTCGACTCGTGAAGATGGGGAGTGGTTGATGCTGCAAAATAAAGGAGAGTGTAGAGAGTGCTAGTCTCTTAAGTTTCTTTTTGGTGGCAGGAACGCCATTAAAGACAACCACCTGTGATTTAGAGGAGTTTAAAATAAGATTGGATGGGGGCAACTGATCTTTTAATCTTAAAAAGAAACGGCTGATGTCAGAGATTACATCTTTGCACCTGCGTCCAGAGAACAAGGCTGTGGTATCATCAGCATATACCACTAGATGTTGATCACGTTTAAAATTCTTGAATAGAACAATGGATGCAGCAAGATATAAGATAGGAGAAAGTGGGGATCCTTGAGGTACACCCGTAATAGGGTAGAACTGACGCGCATCAGGGTCGTCTTCATAGTAGAACCGCTTGGTGTACAGCAATATCTCCACCCTGTTAACAATTCTCGCAGGCAACCCGAGGGACCTGAGAGAGGAGATAACGAAGGGAATGGAGATCCGGTCAAATGCAGCTGAAAAATCAAGAAAAACAGCCACAGCAAGCTGATGACTATTATCCTGACAAAACTGATGCACTTCACCAATTGCTGAATGGACCGAGCGCCCTTTGACAAACCCATGAAAACTCGGTGGGATCAAATTACGCCTACATAAATGAACGCGGATTCTACGCGCAAGCGCTTTCTCGTAGATGGATATCAGGGCATTTTGAATCGAGATGGGCCGCAGATCTTTAGGACAAGTGATTAATCTCTTTTTAGGTAAAAAAACTCGACGGATGATGTTGATGTCCGCTTTGTCAGACGGGGAGGCTAATAGCATTGTGATGGCGACCTCCTTTCTCTGACTGTATGTCAAAAGCTGACAGACACGAGTGGTGAGTGGCGCGTGGGATTTGGAGGTGCCCGGAAGTGGTCCCCAGGAGTTAAGGATATCTGTAACAGATAAGTCCCTACTCCTGAAGTCACTCCAAGGCGGGATTGGTTGGGGAGATTGAGTGGCTCCATAATTATGTAAGGAAAGTGACTCCTCTAAAACTTTGTCAAGGCCTATGCTACCAATCCAAACCAAGGCTCTATCCTTCCAGCAAACAAACTTCTCCTTCTTGAATATCTTCCAGAAGGAAGCCTGAGAAGGGTTTAGGCGAGCAATGCTTGCCCTATCCCTGCTCAGCTGGAGCCTATATCTAGAGCTCCAATATTCATTCGAGAGGATATGTCTGGCGGAAACAGAGAGATTGGGAAGGTGTAACATTTTAGCTAGGACCTTGAGCTTTGTTGGAGTAGGATTGTATATTCGACCTTTATAGGTAGTCGAAAGGATCGCGGTAGCTTGCGATGAGAGGTAGGAATTAAATTCGGTCAAACTCTCAATTCCAATTCTGGGGAAGAGTTGAATAGCTGCCTGAAAGAAGGCCACTCTAATAGGGTCAAAGTGAAACCTTCTTCTAAGCAACGTATCGTCCTCTAGCCTCCAGCGAATTAGGTCATGAGAGGTGGTCTGTTGTTGACGCGACTGCTCGGTGCAAATGGGTTTCAACAACCACATCTTATGTAGCAGTAATATGTCGAGGAGAGAATTTGTTGTAGAGCAATGAAAGGTTGGGGAAGGTGGTTTATGAATAAGATAGTCGATCCTTGCTCTTCGGAGTGCTGCATTAATCCAACGACCAGTTCTGTCGTTGAAGTCACCAAGTAACATGTCATAACCGCTCCCCAATATTTGATCCAGGAGGTCACGGTTCTTGTGAATTTCTCCTGGCCGAATATAGACATTGGCTATGCTTATACGCTTACCGTTCTTACAAAGTGATATAGCTAAACAAGATAGGGCTGGACAAGAATAGTTTAATAGGAGGGATGATCTTAATGAGCTTTTTACTATGGGTTAAAAGACCTTGAGATGAAGAGGAGTGGGGGGGTATGTAAGGAGTAAAGTGGGTGTATATGTGCTTAGGGATAAATCGAGTAATATCCTGGGGGAGACGGATAGACCGCGTCTCCTGAAGGACTATAACATCTGCATCTCTACCAGCTAGAAGGCTAAGGGCGGAAGCACCTTCCCGAATTCCATTGAAGGATATTCAGTGAAAAAGGCCCTTGATTACTTCCCATTGCGTAAGTGTTACCGAAGTGGGACGCCCTCCACCTAGTCGCAGCTAGAGGCGGAAAGGTCGCCTTTACCGCTTTCCGTCACGACAAATGGAGTCGCTTGCCCACGGGCGATATCTTCATTTCCCTCGTTAGCCATAGCCCAGATTGAATCCTTCCGAGCAAGCTTCAGAGCAGCTATGCTCAGCGCTGACCCGTTTCGTTTCTTAGATTTTGGTGGCTTCTTAATATTGTTAGTCTTCACAGATGGAGGAGAACGGAAGGATTCCGCTAATTGACCCACCAATTTTTGGACCAATTTTTCAAGTTGAATCATTGATGCCTTATGCTGCATTTCAATAAGTTTAAGAATTTCCGTATCCGGCATCCTGTCGTCTTTCTTGTTAGACGAGACAGCTTCCACGAAGCTAGTCGGTTTTGCTGTCACACCCCTGTGTCTCTTTTGGTACGCTTTAAAGATTTTACACTTTTTTGACCATGCGGGGTGCTCACCACCGCAGTTTGCGCAAAATGGCTTACTTTCGCACTTCTCAGGGTGTATAGCAGTTGTACCACACACGCCGCACTTATGAGGTAGAGAACAGCCAGCAGACCAATGCCCCCACTGATGGCAATTGTTGCAGTGAGGGTACGTTAGTGAGTCGGTTTCGATTATTGAAAATCTCAAATTATACCCCATAAAAGGATTGCATGTCGAAATCGATAGTTTTAGAGCTTCATCAACCGGGGCATTGCAGAACGCAACGGGAATGGGGAAGCCTTTAATCCCTTTTATAAAGCGCACGTTAGAGATTTTGTAATCAGTTTCTAGGGCTGATATATCTTGTTCTGAAATGTATGTGGGCATGTTATTTATCTTTATTGTTGCCAGGATTGGTTTGGAAGCAATTATACCTTGTTCCGAATGCTCTTTATTAAAGTAGTCGACGTACGACATTGCCAGATCAGGAGTGCAGAATGAGATTTTAATCTCAGATTCATAATATTTAATCGCATTGAACAATATCCTTTTTTAAATCGATCGGCAAAGCCCCTTATAAAAACATTGAACATGTTCTGCCTTTCCAGAGGCACCAAAAGTCTGATAATCACGAGGTTGGATAATTTTGGTACCGGGGGGAGTTCCCCTTTCGAAATATATTCAAGAGAAGCTAAATCTCCACTTACCTCGTATTATTGCATTGGCAGGAAAATTAGTTTTCATTGAGTTCTTTGAACGCTCCGACATGCTAAATTTACTCATTTTTTCGTTTTTATTGTTCACATTTGAGAATGCATGCGGTGATTGCTAGCTGATCACAAAATCACCGACACAAAATAGTTATGGCAAGTCACTGAAATAAGCACAAATAATTTATGCTTTGAAGTGTTTCTGTGTTTCAAGTAAATTTATTATGAAATTTTGTAGCTTTTTTACAGAGCAGAAACAGGAAATTAGTTCGAAAAATTTGAAAATCGCATATCGTTAGGGTAGATTTACAAATGTATAAAATAAAACACAAGTTACTTATTGTGCATACTTGAAAATCGTGAGATTTTGCATTTGGGTTTTAATTTGGATTTAAATTATTAAATTGAACAATTCCTTAACGTAAGTGTTTGTAGGAAAATAATAAAATCATATAAATTATTGCAAAAATCACACAAATTAAGAAATTATTATAACTAAATTTTGACTTTTAAGTAGAGCCAAATCAACAGTTGAGATGTTGGTTTAGATAATCAATTGTTGCGATGTTGAGATATTGATAATAAATTTGCATTAAAGAAAATACATAAAAAGTGAATTTCACCAGATGCAGTGTTGAGTTCAGTTGGTAAAAGCTAGTAATACAACTCATTAAATGACACTTCATTGTTTCTAACACAGGATTAATAAAATAATAAATAACGTTATCTTCATTTATATAAAGTTAGAATTTAAAAGTCAATTGTTATGAATTGATTAATAAATAAAACACGATGTATTTGAATAAGGATTAGAGGTAATCAGGAGGAACTGCTATGTAACCTGGTCTCGACCTTACATAGCAGCTGGGCTAAATACATGCTAATGACGTATTTCCACTTATGAAATTTGATTATCTAGTGTACCTTATTCTAATACAAAGCATATTGTTTATTATCCATAAAACTTGTCCGCTAATGATTTTAAATTTATTCTTAATATTATTGTGTTGATTTATATATTTTACTATTTTCTGTTTGATGGTATTTTTATAGTAACCTAGTTTAAAATATGTATCTATTAAATTATTTAAATGATTTTGAAGAAAGCCAATATCATTACATATTGTTGCAATTCTTAAAATTTCATTATTTAATGTATTATATTTTATATTATATGGTATGCATGAATGCTCATGCAAAAATATGTTTCTTGTAAATTTAAATATGTCATCTTCACGATATAAATTAATAGTAGTTTAAGTTAATGTTAATTTAATGTTCATATCTAGATATACACCTTCTTTATCATTAATACTGGTTTTGTTAAAAAAAGGGCTTTCTGGATAAATAAGTTCACTAATTGAATAAAAATTATTAGAATTAAATGCACATATATCATCAATGTATCGAAACATATATTTCATATATTTATATTGTTTAGATTTAGTTTTTACACAGTTATGAACAAATTCATACTCTATAAAGCTTAAAAACAAGTCAGCTATAATTGGGCTACTATTACCTGTAATTGAAACACCTTTTACTTGTCTAAATATAAATGTCCCTACTTTTAAATAATTTTGATTTATAAAAAAAATATTTAATGTATAATATTTAATATTATACGGTATGTATGCAAAAATATGTTTCTTGTAAATTTTAATATGTCATCATTACGATATAAATTAAAAGTAGTTTTAAGTGATGTTAATTTAATGTTCACATCTAGATATATTTCTGAATTCTTTATAAAATAAAGCATTCAGAAAATCAGATCCACTTTCGTGAAACTGATCTAATATTTATCTGAGTCTTGACAGTCAACATGAAAGGCGCCGACTGCAGACAGGATACGCCATAACTCTATCTCTTTTATGTTTAATCAAAAAGCTAGAGAAAATAAGCGACAAAAATGTCTTGATTTTAAATTGATGCAGTTATGATTGCTAGTGGGACGTTTCGAAGTGTTGAATGGCGAAGTAAATTAAGAAAGTAAGCGCAAGAATATACAAATATAATGCAAATATACAAAGAAGCAAATCAATTTGAGATGCTATAACTGATCAGCTTTTATCATGCTATCCCATTAAAGAGGCGCACCTTATGAACGCTGTGTTTTTGCGACCGAGTATTTTTCGAAGAAGTGTGTTGAAACGCTTGCGTTTTAAAGATACCAGGATTTGAACAAATATCAGAATATTTGGGGAATTGATTAAAACTAAAAAGCCCATAGTAAACGAATGCGATGACCTATAAAATAGGAGTAAGACGAGATCAGATAGAACACTGGTATGGTGCTCGAAGAAAATTTTAAAGGAACTCATACAACTAGTTTTACAGATCGATATTGAATCTTATCAATTTGTTTAGCGTTTCGATGGAGAGATTTGACCAAAAGGTCAGAGGCCAGTATTGTAGGACTAAAAGAAACATTATCATAACATATTACATGGCTCCATCGAATGATAGAAATTGGAGAATATGGGTATAAAGTGTTCTAACTGAGATTTTCGATGCAACTTGATTAAGGTGATGGTAGACGATAATTTGGAGGTAAGAATAATGTCGAAAGGATTCAAGAGGATTAGAATATTGATTACAAAGAGCTTACCTTGATTACAAAGAGGGTATCCTTTTCGAAACTTATCTGCTTTGAATTTTTTATATTTGAAGCTCGTTTGAACTACAGAAGTCGGCGAGTCGAGGAGACTATATTTCTTTGATTAGACACGCGTGATACAAATGGCTAGATCTTCTCCGTATAGAACAGAATCAGTGTCTGGGGTTCCGGAGCGAAAACGTGATGATAGATAAACCAACATGAAGTAAAACAACAAAATACTGAGAAGGTTAAGTAACATTCCTTCTATGAGCAACTTTTAAAGAAAGTACATCCGTCGAAAACACAAAGTTAGTTTGTAGTAAAAAGGAAGTTAAGCATAGGGTGAGGTATACAAACCTTGACATGAAGTTTCCTTCAAAAAAGTAAATAAAAAGTGTTAAAAAAAACTTTTCGGGAACTCTATTTTTAAAAGAATGATTGCCAGTTATTGATGTTGCTAATTTACTAGATTTAAATCGCTAAATTTGTTTCACTGAGTTCAATCCGTCTCGTCGGGAATATTTCAATTCAAGGAATTTAGTAAAAGTAAAGCAAAATTTCTTTCTTTGCCGTGACTTAGCAAGTATTACTGAAATTGATTGTAAAATTGATTTATAAAAATTATTATTAAAATTAGTTATTTTATTTAAAATTTTAAATTTCTCCGAAGTAAAATTTTAAAGGATTCTTTTTTAATATTCTTACAAGGTTCCAACAGAAATTATGTCTATTCTGCATGGAAGAGGTCAATTCAAAACTCAGCAGTAATTCAAATCTACTTTTTATATTTTACTGTGAATTTCATACGACTGCTACTGTTTTCATTAGAAAAATTTTCCTTTTGAAATTGATGAAAATAAATGATTTTAGAAAGTTTTCTATTTCTTTATTCAATTTATAACTTGTCAATTAGAATTATTCAATTATAGTAATTTAATGGTAATTATTCAATTTCTACAATAATAAGAACAGTCCATTGTTCAATTGAAAATTTAAATTTATATAGGCAATAGAGTACAGTCCTTGATAATATCAAGCATGTGTGCTGCTAAAATATTAGAAGAAATAATGCCTGCTCGCTCACTTTGGCGTTTGATTTATAATCCTTTCTATTCAAGAATTCGTAAATATAATAACAGGGAAATGTTTCATCAATTGTGGCAAAGATAAGCAATAATTTTAGTGATACTCTCAACATTACAATATCTAGTGATAGATTTTCGCTCTTCGATTGATTGAAAGTATGTAGTATTTTGTGGAACATAAAATTTTGTATATATTTTATCAAATAATTATTAACTTAATTGACGATAACGTTTATCTTTACCAAATCGAATTGCTGTGCAGACCATTATTAAACATTAGGCATAGGTTGTTGCTGAATTGTCACTGCACTCCTTGATCCTTAATGGATCGGATTGTCACTGCGCTCTACTGATGAGTGTTCAGCCCTTATCTCACAAGTGTCTTCAACATGTCCATCCATTTATCACACTACCCTTCGTCGTTAATACATGCCATAGTTTGCCCATTATTAAAGAAGCATCATCTTGATCCAAGTTCCGCCTCCTCCTATATACCAATATCAAACCTTCCGACCATCTCAAAACTTTTCGAGTGTCTCATCCTCAGACAGGTAAGCAACTACGTATCATCAAATTCTATGTTTCCACCTTTTCAATCAGCATATCGACCACAACATTCTACTATGACCGCATGCACAAAACTCTCCAATGATCTACTTCTTGCTCTTGACAAACATCTAGTAAGCCTTGTAATTTCACTTGATTTATCCTCCGCCTTTGATGTAGTTGATCACACTATACTTCTCTCATGTCTCAAACAACGTTACTGCTTCTCGTCTCATGTCATTTCTTGGTTCAAATCCTACCTCTCAAATCGCTCTTATCACGTAGTCTCCAACTCTAACTCTTCTGCGCCGGTTCCTCTCAGCTGCGGTGTACCACAAGGATTCGTTCTAGGGCCGCTTCTTTTCACCCTTCTTCTTGGTGATTTATCTTCCATCGTGGTCCCTTTCGGCTTTGAAGTTATTCAGTACGCTGACGATATAGTAATCTATGCATCATGCACACTTACATCTGCATCCAACCTCGCTTCTGATGCATCGTCTTGCCTCTCTGCTATTCACGCATATCTTTGTTCAATCCGTATGTTTTTAAACAACGAGAAATCTAACATGATGTGGATAACACCGCGCCACTCTTACACCCTCGATTTTCCAGTATGCATACACAATTTCCGTCTACCAGAAGTGACTATCATGACAATCCTCGGTGTCCCTTTTGACAATAATCTCTCGTATCTGCCTTTTGTTCGTAGCAAGATCAGTTCATGCTCCCTCATCCTCCGTGACATTCGAAGTGTCCGTAGAAACCTCGACGTCAAATCGACAGCTATTTTAATCTCCAGCCTTTTCATGCCTCGTCTAGAATATTGCTTAGGTCTTCTCGTAAACTGTCCAGCATATCAATTTCACTATCTACAAAGGATTCTGCACTTGGCTGCTAGGGTCATCTTCCGCCTTCGCAAGTACGACCACATCTCCAACACCCTCCGCATCCTTAACTGGCTCGACATTCCGAGCCGCATAACCTCTCAAATTCTCACACTTGCATGGCAAATCAAATTCCGGCACAACCCTCCTTATCTATATCTTCCTGATAGCGCATCCTATATGACGACTGGTCTCTCCCTAAGAAGTCATCGCTCCTACTCGCTTTTCATCCTCCGTCGCAACGGTAATCACGGATATCGTGCGTTCACCATCGCTGCACCACGCCTTTGGAACAAACTTCCTCGAGACACAAAATCATTGACGTCGCTTAAACACTTCAAAACTTCCTTGATCGCCTTACTTCTTGCAAACGAACTAAAATAACTTTCAGCCGCAATCAATTCAATAATAAAATACTAACAGAAGTTAGCGAAATATCAAAAATAATTTCTTCTTTCCTTTGACCCAGCTCCAATAATAATTTATCAATAATGGATCATTATCAACTATTTAAAATTATAATATATTTAATGTAATAATTAATATTTTTATTTTCTTCCGTCGTTGAAAAACGGCAATGGGTTAATAACACTTCTCAGGTTAATATTATATTTTGCTCATTATATTATATTTTTCTTTATATATTATATTATATATTGCTGTAAATATTGCTTTAAGCCCCAAGTTGAGAGGATGCAATGGGCATTAATAATTAAGATATCATTATTTTCGTCCCCCGTCACAACGGTAATCACGGATATCGTGCGTTCACCATCGCTGCACCACGCCTTTGGAACAAACTTCCTCGTGACACAAAATCATTGACGTCACTTAAACACTTCAAAACTTTCTTGATCGCCTTACTTCTTGCAAACGAACTAAAATAACACTTTCAGCCGCAATCAATTCAATAACATACAAGTTCAAACATTCATCGGGCGTAAACTTGTCTTTTAATTTTTATAGTGGGCCTGTAAATGGTTCGATTTACCACGAAGGCCACTCTAAATAAATTCTATTTTATTCTATCAGATTAATATTATTAATATTACCATTTATATTATTTCATTAATATTATAATCATATTTCATTAATATTACAATATTTCATTAAAATTAATTTCATTATTATGTCATAACTTTTATTGGCACCGTAATAGTAATGACACATATTATTACTGAAACCATATTCCACTAACATTGACACCTTATTTCATTAAAATCGACATCTTATTTCTTTAAAATAGACACCATATTTCATTATTATTGACACCATATTTCACAATTATTGACATCATATTACTTTATTATCAAAACCATATTTCACAATTATTGACAACATCTTTCACTATTATTCACTATTATGGGAAGCGACCATTCTTCGCCCCCTACTAAAAAAGACCTCTCTTAACCCTATCGTGATTCATCTTATCGTCCAATATCAACAACCAACCTTATCTAAAATTCTTGAACACCTTGACTTAGATCAGATAAACAAGTATCTATATTCATCGCAGCTCTACCCTTCTTTACAATATTCTTTTTGCTTCAATTATTCCACCGAACTAGCATGTCATTAAGTATTTTCTGATCTGCTATCCGCTCGTGACAAAGCATTTTGTAGTGTGGTAATATCACTCGATTTTCATCTGCATTCGACATTCCATATCACAAAATCCTTCGTTCTCGTATTCGCTATCATTATGGCTTCTCCTCGTCTACGTTGGCTTCGTATCTCTCCTATCGATCATTTTCCCTCCATTCTAATTCATTGTGCTCTCCTTAATCTTTTCTTTATTGTGGTGTACCTCAAGGTTTAGTACTTGGACATGTTCTCTTTACGCTTCTTCTTAGAGATTTATTTTTATAACTAATAAATTCCGCTTAAGAGCAATGCAGTACGCTGATGATATACTTCTTTATTCTCACTCCCTAATCATTCTCTAAGACAACTTTTCATATCCCCGTCGCATTGTCATTGTGCTTTATCAGAACATATAATTTCTTTGCGCACGTATTTCAATCCTACCAAATCTAAAGTGTTATGGATTTTACACTCTTCAGTTTCTGTATCTCTTCGTTATCTGTATCTTCATACCACAATTTTTCCTACTGTAGATAAACTAGTATTTCTAGATGTTCAATTCGACAATAAACTGCATCTCGATCCCATCAATTATGATAACACTAGATTCTCAAATTTTCTTGTCCGTGATATTCGTATCGTCACAAATTCTCTAGATTTTAGTTCATCTAAATCTCTTATCTAATCCCTTCTTTTCCCGCGTATTGATTACCGTCTTAGTTTTCATGTATTTATCTTCTGCTACACGTACCTCATCA
The DNA here is from genome assembly GCA_012934845.2 of Pomphorhynchus laevis. Lineage (NCBI taxonomy): Eukaryota > Metazoa > Acanthocephala > Palaeacanthocephala > Echinorhynchida > Pomphorhynchidae > Pomphorhynchus > Pomphorhynchus laevis. Next base: position 204,985 of record WNNJ02000227.1, read on the forward strand.
CTCAACAAACTTTGGCCGTCGATCTCTACATAGCGCAGCTCCTCTACTGTTGAATTCCCTATCTGATAAACTGCGATCTTTATCTCACTCCCATTTTTCAAACAGCAACTACGTTTTATTCTTCTAAACGAGTTACTTATTCACAATTTGTATCAAATTGTGAATAATATGATTATTCACAATAATATGATTATTACACTATTATTGACACAAATGGTGTCAATAATAGTGTAATATGGTGTAAATAATAGCGAAATATTATGTCAATAATAGTGAAAGTTAGTGTCAATAATATTTAATTGAGGCGTCAATAATCGTGAAATAGGGTGTCGAAATTTGTGTATTATTGATTCAAAAAGGACACAGACTGTTTACTTACAATCTCACAAGAGCGATACAAATTGCGAATAAGTAACTCGTTTAGAAGAATAAAACGTAGTTGCTGTTTGAAAAATGGGAGTGAGGATAAAGATCACTATTTTTGACACTTTCACTATTATCGACATCTTGTTTCACTATTATTGACATAATATTTCGCTATTATTTACACCATATTACACTATTATTGACACCACATTTCACTATTATTGGCCATATTTTACTCTTATTGACACTTTATTTTATGATTATTGACACCATATTTCACTATTATTAACACCGTATTTTTTACTATCATTGAAACCTTTTTTCAATAAAATCTGAGCGATTTATTTTACATCAATTGAAATTTTAGGGCTTTTACGCCTCCGCGCCTTTCGGCTGTACAAGTCCAAAGATTAAAATACAATGACTACACCAACATCAAAATGAAAGTGAATACAAAAAAAAAAATATTGTTTCGATATAAATATTGCTTCAATATAATCGAAACCATAATTAACTATTATTAACACAACATTTCACTATTGTTGACACCATATTTAATTATTATTGACACCATATTTCACAATTATTGACATCTTATTTCTTTATAATTGATAAAATATTTCAATATTATTAACACTATATTTTACTATTGTTGGCACCCTATTGCACTATCAATTACAACTTATTTTACTATTCTTGAGACCTTATTTCAATTTTTCTTTGTGAGAAGACTTGTGTTAGAATAAGAAAACGATTTACACATTAAATTATTCTTATTGAATGTATACTCGCCCATTGGAAAATAACAGGCTTCGAGTCAAGGATAACGCATTCATAGGTGTACATGGATACAAAATACATTAGCACTTTTTGATTATATTTGATTAAATGTGTGTTTAAACAGTTCATCATAGGCTTACATTCTAACATTTAAACTTCCTATACAAATGAAGTTTAGTGTCAATAATAATGAAATAAGATTTCATTTTTAAATATATTATTATTTCATTATTATTAAAAGCGTCGCAATTAATTGAGATATCAAAATTAACACATTTGATTGCCTTATTTAATTAGCAAAAATGTTAATAAAAATGATGTGGCAATTAAATACAATACAAAGAATAACTAAAGAATTTTCGAATCAAAAGTCAGATATACAAGTGATATATTTACATGCAGATGTCAATAGTGGTGATCCAGAATAAAGTTAATACATTATTTTATTTATTACCTAAATATATTTAGACTATAAAACGAATTCGTTTAAAGTATTAACAGAAATATGGTGAAGATCAGCACGGTGAGAAAGATCCATGATTCGCAAATGTACATTAGTAAAAGCTTATTTGCAAAATAAATTAGCTATTATTCAATTGTGTATGAGGAAATATGTGAATTTGGTTATTATTTACAAATAACTATATTATGACTTAATTAAAATAATACAAAGAGTTATTGAATTCTTTATATTTAATATTTATTATAAATTTAATAAAATTATAAATTTATATTTTAAATTATATTATTAATTTATTACGATAAAATTATTTTATATTTATATTCTTTATATTCTCCTTTATATAAGCAGAATATTTATTTATATTTCGCTTACCTCTGTTAGCATCTTCAGAAAATTACTTCAGAGTAATTTTCTGAAGATGTTGGCAGAGGTTAGCAAAATAAAAATATATATTTTCCGTTTTTAATAATTATTTATCAATTAACAAAATTATGGTTAATTATTGACAATTAAGGCTAATTGTCAATTTGAAATTTAAATAATATAAATATTTTTATTAATTATTAAGTTTTAATATTTTTATATTAAAATATATAAAGCAATATTTTTTAATATTTAATTTCTTGAAGATGTAATTTCACTGCCGCTGTCAGTTATGATTCTTAGCTATAATAAGTTAGCTGTAAATTTATTGTGTATAAGGAAATATTTGAAGTTAGTTATTATATAAATGTAATAATTTATGTAATTCCGGAGGCTCTCCGGAATCGCCGCTTGGGGGACAAGTTCAGGACGGACAATCGATCCGAGAGTTTATAGCAGACCAATACTTGAATACTCAAAAGATGATAAATTCGGATTTAAATCTTAACGAAATAAAAGAAAAATATTAATTATAATTAAATAAAAAGTATGATTTAATTATAAGTATAATTTAATTATAATAATTATTAGACGTACTTAGTGTTTTTCCATTTAAATATGAATTAAAAAATCTTAAGATTTTTAAAGTCAAATTTTTAAAACTTAAAATGTTTCTGAAAAATATGATAAATAGGTCATAGGTGATTTATCAAATACATCTAATGACTAATATTATCTGATAAGCTCGATGATATTAATATCATCGAGCTTAATTTATCTTAACACAAAGTATATATTCATCAGTATAATTTATATATAATTAAAACGTTTTTTAATTTTATTTTTACAGCAACCTAGATTAAAAGACTAGACTTATCAATTTAATTATTTAAATTATTCTTAAGACCATATTATGGCAATACGTAAGATTTAATTGATTACTATCAATCCATAACTTTAAATATAAAGTAATTATAATTATTAATCTGGTGTTTTATTAACAAAAAGGGCTTTTACGCCTCCTCGTCAAGCGGCTTACAATGTCTTACCATGCAATAAACAAACAAAAACAAATGTCATAATGAGTCGATATAAGACAAAGATTTTGATGATGAATGCTGGCATACAGATATATGCTGCAGTGCAGAGCATGGTTGCAAACAAAATTTGCAAATGCATGTCGTGGTTCTCTCGTTTACGCCATTTAATTATTAAGAACACAATTATTACAAATTAAACGTTAGCCAGAAGGCCACATTATAATAATAGTTGAATATTGAACAACTATTTAGAGTTGGACTTTATATTAAATTTACGTTAAAGTATATTAAGGTATGTTAAAAACAAAAACAGGCATTATTCGATAAATAGTTTTTATCTTATTGAATGATAATTTGAGCATTCTTAAACAGAATGCTCAATGTTAGCAAATTGAGTTGTTTAGCATATCAAAAAAGGAACAAGTAATATTTTTGTCAATTCAAATGTTTTGGATATTTTAAGCTAAACCTACGAAGAAACACAAAATACAAACTTGATTTGATCTATAACAGGTTACCGCTTTAAATATCTTATTATTAATCTGACTGTTGACTAAGAACAGCTTCAACTGCGGATTGAAAAGCAATGTCCATAGTGTTTTCTTCATAAGGACCGAGTGTTGCAATACGTTGTTGGTGATGATCAACAAGAACTTGAGGAGGCTGATCTAACCGAACGTTCGCCATGGCGTCTAAACACATGAACTAAGCATATATTGATATTTACGAAAATTTTCAATAGTTTTATTTTTAAACGTTTTATTTTCGAATTAATAAAAAAATTAATCTAATGATATTAGCATACACTTATTACTTAAATACTAAACAACCTATGTACTGCACTGTGAACTGCTTTATTCTATTTACTGCATCGTCCGCGCTTCCTTAACAGTTACCACAAAAAGCTATGCACTATTCGAATTTCTTGCCAGGAACGTTCAGTATGTTGTTGCAAATTTTGTCGTCTTCAATGTCCATCTATCTTGCATTTATTTCATTTTACAAATGTCTTAGCACATATGTAAGTGATGGCTAATTTATTTTCATGTATATGCTGTGATTTTTGCTTTCCGCATAAGCTGTCGTGGGTATTGATAACTTCTCAGAATAATATTATCATATGATATATTTTATTATCATATTAACATATAAAATATTACATTATGTAATTATAATGTAGCTATATGTAACTAAGTATTTTTTGTAACTCAAAAACGATCTAAAAAAGAAACAACTTTGATAATTTATTTATTAATAATTAACTACATAACAGTTTAATAATAATCAAAATTAGAACTATCAAATTATAGCACGTTATTATGAGCAAATAATAGTGTTAATAGTAACAGAATAATATTTTCAGAATTTGATAATTATAAGATTAATAATATATACATTTTATAAGACTTTAATAATTGTTTATATGATAATCAATTATACATCAATATAATTCAATATATCATTCACAAAAACGAAATCTTGTATGATCATCTGTGCAATGCATTCCTTCAAATTTCACAAATATATAACACATAACCACGAAAATGTAAAATGTTAAATAGACTGTTAGTAAAACGCAATTATCATAATATATTATACTCATATTAATATAATATATCATATTAATATATACTAATATATCATACTTTAATTTAATACATTATTTTAGTACATTAATTATATATTACAAATTCTATTGTGGTCACATAAAATTATGATTTAAGTTGAATAACTAATTTTAGATGCTAAGTTATCTGAGACGTTTATTATTATACAAAAATAACATAAATCCTGCCGATGAAACGGCTATGGGGATATAACTTAGTAAAATTAAAATGTCATCGCTCGGTTATGTCCAATTGATCCAGTGACATATTTCCTAAATAGTCGTAGGTTCGTACATGCGGCAGTTCAACGCAGTTCTTTGCTATGTTTGTGGCAAATCAACTTATTTTTGAAGAACTTATTTTTGAAACCTATCCAGTGTTAATATCATGACACACGATTACTTTTATGAGATGCCGGATTTCTATATATATCAGGAAGTATCACTGTCAATGATGATATTATTGATGATTATGCTGATGTTGTTGATAAAGACTATTTCTATGATTTCATATGAACACCGGATTCTTACCTATCAATAGCACTAAAATTAAAGAAACCTTTAACGATTTTTGCAAAATATCTTTTCAGAAATGTTCATTTTATCCGATCTATACAGCTAAGTTTCTAGATGTTAGATCTGTTCATATGACATAATTATTGTAGTTATTATTATAACTAACAGACATAGCCAAAGAGGTAGCCATCAACTTATTTTTGAAGAACTTATAAAGGGATAATATCATCACACATGATTAATGAGGTGTCGGATCTTTATATATCAGAAAATAACACTGTCGAAAAGCGATAAAAGTCACAAGGAATTAGCGAAAACTAAATTGTAGTTTGCTCAATGAATGAAATGAAGAAAACATTGCTTTATAAAGCAATTGGAGTTTCTGATACCATTAAAAACGTGTACGTAATGTGGGCTAAGAATTTCCTTTCTTAGATGTAGAATAGTTCCTTTGAAAATAAAGCGTTTTAGTTTTTGGATCAATAGTTTTTGATTTATTGTGTCAAATTCTTTCGTAAAATCAATAAATCAGATTAGCTAACTGACTCTACGCATGTTAATACGTAGAGTATTAATATACGTATTTATACAACATACCTTAATGATATAAACTATAATCGAATTATAGCTTACGAATTATATTACATTATATTATCATATTATTATAATTTTCTTATCATATTATCAGATCAGCTAAATGAGTCTACGTATTTTATATTATTTGTATATTAATAATGATGCTAAATAAAATAAACAATTAAATAATTAAATAATTATAATTAATTAATCGAATTATAATCGAATTACGAGTAATATTATATCATAATATTATAATATATTATATCATATTATCAGATCAGCAAACTGAGTCTACGTATTTTATATTATTTTTAAATTAAAAATAATGATAAATAAAATTCAAATAATTGAATAATAGACAATAAATAATTATAAATAATTAATAATTGTTTAATATTTTTATTTTATATAATTTATATCGAGTTAAAATTTGAAATTAAAATAAAAGTCAATTTTTACGAATTGACAGTTAAATAACATACGATGCATCATAATAAGGATTCATGGTCATCAGGAAGAACTGATATGTTATCAGGTAAATAATGTATAAATCTATATTATTATATATTAATAATATAAAATCTTATATAATTTATATTTATATCGAGTTTAAATTTAAAATAAAAATATATTGTTTTGAATAAATAATTTATATTATTTATGAATTATAAAATTTAAATAATTAATAATTAAATAATAATTACTAATTGCTATATAAGATTTTATATAATTTATATCAAGTCACAATTTAAAATTGAAATTTAACAACACAGCAATGTTTTTAACAAATATTACATAAATGAATACATAAATCAGATCATACAACTGAGTCTATGTATTTGATACTAAATATAAATTTAAAAAAAAGATAAATAAAAAATACTTAAAGAAGATTTTATACAAGTTAAAATTTAAAATAAAAATTAATTGTTATAAATTGACTAATAAATAATAAATAATCCATAAAAATTGTTTGCTTAATAGCATACATTTGGGTTAATAATATTTCAATAATAATATTTTAATAATAAAATATTAAATAATAATATTATTTAATATTATTAAATATTAAATAATATTTAATAATAAATTACACGATTTTATGTTTGATTGCATATAATTGAAATCGCATATAATTGAAATTGCATAAATATTAAGTGGTTTCTTTATTTTCTTTATTATTTTATTTTCTTTATTATATAAAAATA